>JAATHB010000603.1:0-61255 GCA_014822075.1 Fusarium buharicum | reverse complement strand
AAAAAAAAAAAAAAAAGACAATAACGGACTGCAGTAAGAAAGGGCAGACGAGACGCTCAGGGTACATATAATATATCTTCAAGATGCAACGTCGTGTTGGTTGCTATCAAACGTGCTTTGACAAGGTTCCGCTGCTCATGGTTGCGGATCCTTTGGAATATCATCTTAGCAGAGCTCTTTTTCGTATTTCGTTAATTAGGATGAAACACGCATTATCATGGTACCGAGGCTAACGTTTTGCCAATGCTGACACCGGCTTCAGCGAGTCAAAATCTTCATCCATATCTCTGAAGGATTACAGGGGTGCTAGGACTGGAACCCCAGCGACAACAGCTCCTCAACAGGGGACGATAAAGCTTCGGCCACACAACCAACTTGAGAAAGGCTCTTCGAAAGAGATGCATACAAGACTTTAAAAAGGCTGCCTAGAAAGGTTGGTAAATGTTGTAGGTATTTTGGTTAAAATATATCCAGGTTACTCTTCTTCGATGTCCAGTCTTTGTATCCATTCCTTCAACACCTCTAGCGAGGCATATGTCATCTAAGATTCTCATCAACGCCTTATTCACCACCACAAACTCCGTATCATGCTCATTCACGTATCTTGATGATGGCTGCTCCCATCAGGCCTTTCCAGCCCGGCCAATCTGCAGAATCTCACCTGTCAGAGCCTCATCTGCTCGTAAGACTGGCCACGAGGTGCCGTCAGACTTGGCAAGGGCAAATTCTAGCTTTGTACCGAGCACCCTGTACGACGACTTTTCAGGGTCGATGGATGCATAGAGGGGTACTTCTGCTGTATAGCGCTTGGGGGGCGAGTCTGTCGTCGTAAGGTCGAGGTTCAGCTGTTTTGGCTGCACTTCGATCTTTGCTATGTCCTTGTTGATCTTTTTCAAGAAAAATGATGCGATAACGTTGACGGGGGTCTGGTAAAAGTCATGTCTGGCATGGTTAGTATGGCTAACAGCAAGACCGGTTGATAAACTTACCTGACAGTGGATACGACTTCTTCACTATTGCCGCCGGCCTTCTGTCCGCTGCCCACAAACAAGTGCCTCTTCTTAGTCTTGCATCCCTCAATCTTCATGAACTGGTCGAATTCCAACACCCTCCGCTTACAGCACGAGTAGCCCTTGCTTCCCTCATGAAAGATTGGCACTCCCGGGTGATGAACACACTCTTCATCATCCCTAGAGCCACCCTTTTTGTAGGTTGCGCCGCACGCTCTTCTCTTACAACCAACTCCATCGGGGATCTCGAGGCTAGGGTCATCATCTTCCGACTCCGGAGGCGGCGGAGGCGGAGTAGGAGCATGTTGCGCAGTGGGAATTGGTGCGCGAGACGGCGTTGCAGCGTTCAGGGCATCGATCTTTTGAGCGAGGGCAGCGTCATCCTGCTTGGGCTTCTCCTCGAGCTGAGGCGGCTTGTCGGTCGTCGAGTGTGTGCCTGTCGTGCAAGGCGGAATGTTCATAAACTCATCAAAGGTCAAGACGCGAGGCTTGCAGCACTTCCAGCCTTTGCATCACGGGTCAGCATGAGCATGCATGCACAATTGGAGCTTAAAGAGCGTTTGGTCTGCTTACCTTTCTGCCCCTCGTGGAAAACGGGCGGACCGGGGTGGTACTCGCACTTCTCATCAGGGTCCGTAAACTCCTTTCCGCAACCCTGATGGACACACTTTTGAGCCATTGTATAAGTCTTATGCAGGTGTTTCTCCACAAACAAATTGAAGATGGAGAAATTATCTGGTCAACTCTGAAGAAGCAAAGAATTTGGTTATCTTGAGACTGGTGGGGTGGGAGCTTCTAGAATTCAAGCTCTGCCGTGGAGGCGATGACGATGCTGGAAACAGAGCTCTAGTTTCACCGCCTTCCTATTCCGGTGCGGGGTGCTTCGCCTGAGCACTCGGCCCATTTTCTTAAAGATCCTATTTCAATATCTAGCTCAGCGTTAGCTATAAGGAAGCATTGACTTTTATACTCTTGTCTTCGTCATGTTTGCTACCCGTCGTCTTCTGCAATCAACAAGGATAACCTTCTTCACTCGCGAAACATGTGGCCTCTGTAGCCAAGCAAAGAGCGTCCTGTCCGATGTCTGGGATAAAAGGCCCTTTGCATATACTGAAGTCAATGTCGATCTCCCAAAGCCCGACTCTAAGAAATGGAGGGACATTTATGATTTTGATGTTCCTGTGGTTAGTTGAGAGCAACTATTCAAGTATATTCAACCATTGACCACCTGAAATGCAGATACACATCAGCAAGGCTACAGCACCTGAAGAGGACCCTGCCAAGGTTGGAAAAGCCATCAAGCTGATGCACAGATTCACAGTCGAGCAAGTCGAGGCCCAAATGGATAAAGCAGAGCAACAATAATATCCTGTCTGCTAGACTCACCCTTAATACCCCTTTCCCCTGGCCGGCGCTGTGCTTCCGTCAGCATAACTGAGCTGCTCTTTAGCTACAGAAGCTAGCGACGTGTAGTCCGTCACCACGTTCATCATGTCGAAGCCTTGTTCGGCATACAACTTGGCTTGTTCTCCCCCTGTACAGTAAACTCCGGTCTTCTTGCCTGCCTTCTGGCTTGCCTCGAGGATCTTGACGATGGCGTTCTTCAGTTCCGTGGCCATTACTCCGTCAATAATTGGGTGACCGATGGCGTTTCCTGCCATGAGTTAATACTTATAATGGGCAGGCTGGGTAATTCTGGATGTTACCTAGGTCAAACGGCCCAATAAATAGCACATCGATGCCCTCTACAGCAGCTATCTCATCAATTGATTCAAGTGCCTCCTTGGTCTCAATCTGAACGATGGTCAAAAGAGAGTCATTAGCTTGTTGAAGATACTCGGTGAAACTAGGTTCAGGGTTGAATCGCTCGGGGGCAATTGGGGATCCAAAACCTCGTCGGCCCTGGGGCGGAAACTTGGCAGACTGGACGAGTTGTCTCGCCTCATCAGGCGTTCGCAGCAACGGCACGACGATCTTATCACGGTCAGCAATCTTGAGCTTGTTTCACTGGCATTCAACTACTCACCCCGTGGGCTCCGCTATCAAGTGCGCCTAGGAGTGTAAACATTGAGATTCACAAACAGAGATGTGTCGGGAACTTACGCTTCACCATCCATCCTTGCATATCAGGCAGTCTCACAATAGGCGAGACCCCCAAAACTGCAATTGCCGGCACAGCGTCGTGCATTGCGCCGTCTAGACACAGGTCAGGTCAGGGTTTCATTCACAAGTGAATATAGCAGATATCTTTACCATCCAAGTTTCCATGCTCGCAGTCTACCAGAACCCAGTCAACTCCAGACCTCGCAAGCACCCGTGACACGTTGGCTCCTGGAATCATCTGCCATGCGCCAAACGATTTCTTGCCCTCGTGGAGTGCCGTCCGCAGTCGATTAGACGCCTGCATTGCAGAGAGGTTTCTGGTTGCTCCCCGTAGTAGGAGCGTGTTGGTTGTGAGAGCCGGCCTCAGCCGTATGATTGCTGATGTCCACACTCTGCTCATTTTGTCTGTGTTCAAATCTACTGATGCATAGGGTTATCGACGATCAAGCAACTCAATGTAGTCGGCAAAGAAAGTTTAGATACAATTACAAGATTAGGCATGCGATGCTTCCCCATACTCCATACTTATCCCCGTACTTGTAAGCGGGGAGCTTGTTGATTGCGGGGTCCCGTAGGAGAGATACCTGCTATACGGAAGTCAACACCTATGTATCTAAATTACGGCTTGCAATTGGATGCTGATAAGTCCCAATTGGATGTTATAGGGTGTCTATGACCAGGGATTTCTGTGCTCTTATCAATCGTTTTTGAAAACCGTGAAAATTTGCTTGTGCTGTAATTGCCTAACTTTGACTGCCAGATCGGAAGAGAACCAAGACCAATTTCCTATAGCACACCGTATCCGTCAGCCAAATCTGTGGGCTATATCAAGGATTATGGATGTAGAAGGTGGGCTTGAGAGCTATAATAGTAAATGTTCAAAATGTGAACGCCCTCTATTCACATTGACTGACATGACGGTTATGGAAGGTAATCCCGGCCTTTGATAGAAACAGTGAATATTTCGATATAAAGCAGCTAGATAGAGACGTGTCCCAATTAGGCAGGCAAAGGGAGACGGAGAAATAGAGTGAGAGCTCTAGCGTATTGTTGACAGAACCTTTTTCCCTTCGGGCCAGTGAGAGGCTGAAGCGGAGGACGAACCCCGAAGAAAGGGATCCATCGGCAACCTGCGGCAAGATCGGTGCGAGCACGGCATTCCCATTGAATTACCCCACACTTTCAATCTTTTGCGGACACTCAGTGTCCGGAGCTTATCATGAGTTCCTTCCGCCCCGCAGGTGACGAGTGACAGGCAAGTGGTGGTGGTGACTTTCCATGACAACCCCCCCTCCAATTGCCGCCGTACCGGTAATATTGCCGGGGTTTCCAGTATAAAAGTTTTGAAAATCCCATGGCCTTTTCAGAATTTGACTGATTGTTGGTTCAGTAGAAGTTGTCGTGGTCTATCTCTTCCTGGTATCCCTTATCTGTCACTTACAAGATATACCATTGAGCCTCACATACAATCCTCGTCACCACCGCCGCTATGCGTCGCGCTCTCTCTCGCGGTCTGGGCGCATCCAGCCGCTCTGCTCCCGTCGTCTCTCGATCCTCTCTCAGTATAACCCCCAGCGGGCCATCGCGCGTGGCTACCAGGCGGCTACATGCGACTGCAGGCAGACAGATCCAAGCCCAGCCCGTCACGGCTGCTCTGGCTTCCACTGCCAGCAGCTATCCTACCACACACGCGAAGGTCGAGGCCGTTGATACCCCCTACTTCATCGACAACAAGTTCGTCTCATCCTCGACAAACAAGTACATCGATCTGCACGATCCGGCTACCAATGAGCTCGTTACTCGCGTCCCCCAGATGACCGACGAGGAGATGAAGGCTGTTGCTGCAAGCGCCGAGAAGGCTTTCAAGTCATGGAAGAACACAACTGTCATCTCTCGACAGCAGATCATGTTCCGCTTTGTCCAGCTTATCCGTGAGAACTGGGACCGTCTTGCAGCCAGCATTACCCTCGAACAGGGTAAGACCTTTGCTGATGCCAAGGGCGACGTCCTCCGTGGCCTTCAAGTCGCTGAGGCTGCCATTGCCGCTCCTGAGCTTCTCAAGGGCGAGGTCCTCGAAGTTTCCAAGGATATGGAGACCCGAACCTACCGTGAGCCTCTGGGCGTTACAGCTGCTATCTGCCCCTTCAGTGAGTAACCCGCCCTTCAACAGCACGGCGCACTGGCTAACCGTTATCTAGACTTCCCTGCCATGATTCCTCTGTGGTGTATCCCTATTGCTACCATCACCGGTAACACTCTTATCCTCAAGCCTTCCGAGCGTGATCCCGGTGCTGCCATGATCATTGCCGAGCTTGTCCAGAAGGCTGGCTTCCCTGAGGGTGTAGTCAACATCATCCATGGTGCCCACCGCACCGTCGACTTCATTCTCGATGAACCTGCTATCAAGGCCATTAGCTTCGTGGGTGGTAACAAAGCTGGCGAGTACATCTACAGCCGCGGCTCAGCCAACGGCAAGCGTGTTCAGGCCAACCTGGGTGCCAAGAACCACGCGGTAGTTTCTCCTGATGCCAACAAGAACCAGTTTGTTAACTCTATTACTGGTGCTGCCTTTGGAGCTGCCGGTCAGCGCTGCATGGCTCTGAGCACTCTCGTTATGGTTGGTGAGACTAAGGAGTGGCTTAACGACGTTGCCGAGCAGGCTAAGCACCTCAACGTCAACGGCGGCTTCGAGGAGGGTGCCGACCTTGGCCCTGTAATCTCTCCCCAGAGCAAGGAGCGCATTGAGAGGCTTATCGAGTCCGCCGAGAAGGAGGGTGCTACTATTCTTCTTGACGGCCGTGGCTACAAGCCCAGCAAGTACCCTAACGGAAACTGGGTCGGTCCTACAATCATTACCAACGTCACACCTGACATGACCTGCTACAAGGAAGAGGTCTTCGGTCCCGTCCTTGTATGCCTCAACGCTGATTCCATTGACGAAGCTATCGAGCTTGTGAACAAGAACGAGTACGGAAACGGCACCGCCATCTTCACCAGATCTGGCGCTACTGCCGAGACCTTCCGCAAGAATATTGAGGCTGGCCAAGTTGGCATTAATGTCCCCATCCCCGTCCCTCTGCCCATGTTCTCCTTCACCGGTAACAAGAAGTCTATTGCTGGTGGCGGTGCCAACACCTTTTATGGAAAGCCTGGTATCAACTTCTATACTCAGCTCAAGACTGTGACGGCTTTGTGGCAGAGTTCCGATGTCGTTGCCAAGAAGGCCGATGTGTCCATGCCTACTCACCAATAATCAAGGGATGACTTGAGTGAATGAATATTTGTTGTGGGGGGGTAAAGGAATCAAAAGCAAGAGGTGGAGGGTTGGAAAACGGGTGAGATGAATACCATAATTACAGTACCAGCAAACAAAGGGGCCATCAGCAGACCTGCTTGGTTCAATCAAACTATTAACGAAATTTTAAAAATATTTACAAATCACAAACGTTTAAATTGTTAGCACAAGTGTGTATTCTCTATATATTGTCGTTTGCTAATCTCTTTGTTGTGTTTCTGCAACCTAGGCTTCTCTTCATACCCTTTCTCCTCTTTGTATAAACAACTACACAAGCTAGAGACTCTACAAATATTAATGCTACATAGGCAACAGGCATAGATGGAAAAGCTGACTGAAGAAAGACGCTTGCCTTTGATGAGTTGTTATTCAATCTGGGCCATGTCATGGCTGAAACTTCTGCGTTTGCAACACCAAACAGACGGGAACAAAGAGGCGCCAAATAAACAACAACATTAACTTCACTTGACACATTGGTCCTATTCGCAACAGCAAGTGAATAGAACAATCGAATTAGCACCAGCATGGCATCAATATTCTATTCAGAGATATATATATCTGGTTCCAGATTATGAATCCTTCCTCTGACAACCGAACCATCACACACCCCCAAGAACAACCACCCAACTCAGTAAGGATGAGACGTAAGATCCTTCGTTATCGTTTCCTCCGGCAGGAACGAAAACGCAAGCAACTCGGTAAGCCTGCTACAGGCAAACGAGACAAGCTTATCGCAAAAGTCGCCAGTAACCCCATCCAACATGAATCTAGAGTCTCGCAAAACTCCCCCCTACGTGCAGGTGACATATCAAAAGCTTGCTTCCAAGCTTCATCGGTGTTGAACCAGAGCAATCAACCTGACGACCCGTCTGCCGAAGAATTTGACCTCACCCATCTCCCACTCACCATATTCCTCGAGATTGTCAGATATGTTCCTGCATCTGATATAATCCGTTGTCTTCGGGTGTCCAAATCCTTCTATACGGCCCTCACAAGCCAAGTAACCTGCGAGCACCTCTTGCTGACGCACTTTCCATTCGCGAAGGAAACAAGGATGCTTCAACACTGTATCGCACAACAAGAGCACACGGAAGAAGGTAATGGTCGCCAAGAGACGAACTGGGCGAGCGTCTTTGCTTTGTTGGCGCGGCGATACTGGCATCTGGGTCACGCAATACCCTGGAAGATGAACAAGATCCAGATCAGAACAGGACTAGGAGGCCCTCACGGTGTGATGCTCTGGGACAGATATCTGCGATCAAACCTTGAGACGACGGCTTACCATCACTGGGACCCTCTCTGGACCTTTTCGCCCAAAGATGGACTCCTTATATATCCAGACCCAGACTCTGGACCCCAAGGGCCGCTGACATTCCGAGCACTGGATCTTGAGACTGAACAGAACTTTCCTGTGCCTTTTGAGCTGAAGAAAGGTTCGCTGATTCAAGTTTCGCTCAACGATGGGGTTTTACTCTTTATGTATCTCTTCTCACACATTTTCTATATCGAGGCATTTGACATTGTACGTCAACAGGCGGCACCTACACTTCCGCTTCTGACCCCAGGGTCTGGGTTAAAGCCTCTCGATGAAGATAACGAAACTAACGAAGAACCGAACGAGATGTCATGGACATTCTTACCCAGGGGTCGACATCAGCTGTGTCACAACTACCCGTCATTTTCTACCTCTCGTTTCTTCTGCGCCCATAACAGCACTCATCTTGTACTCCTCACATAGAATCGATCGCCGCCGCCAGTTTACTATGGTCGTGTCCAGCACGAGGCATTGTACATCTATGACATCCGTGTTACCCCCAGCCCCCAGCCTAACCCGGAGCCTGACCTGGAGCCAGATCACGACGTGCCCTGGTTGCCTTGGCCGCCTAGGCCGCAACATCATAGTCCAGGGCTAGTTCATGTCTTCCGCAGCAGTGACTTGGAATGGATGGAAGTTCTCCGGAGACACGCTCCTCGACTTCGAGGCCTAGAGCTCGATAAGTCTACTTGGGATCACGAAACTCAGTCACCCTGCGGGCATGTCTATTTTTTCGAAGATGACCATTACTCGCTGGGGGGATCCCATAGTCGCCATCTCACAAACTCCCGACACTTGACCAAAGTAACGGGTATACCTTTGACTGGCATGGGCCCGATCTGGCAAAAAAGCTGTCATCTCAGTGTTGACCGCGATAACCACTGTCATAACAGCTCTGCGGATCGGCCAGCAACTTCTCTACCTTTGTGCACACCCATAAAGGACCCTCAATGCTGGCGTCACGAGATGCCTCCATTTATCAACGTCTCACAAACCTACGACGCCGCAGCGGATGTGAAATTCAGCGCTATCCAACGTTTCTCCTATAAGGCTATTTGCGTCTCTATTCCGTATGACATTTACGATAGAGCCGTACAGCGAAGTCGGCATAAAGCAGAAGAAGGGATCAGAGGTCAGCAAATTTGCTTTGCGGAGCACATGTGGGATAAGTTGATGCGGAAGGGCTACATCTGTGGCAATGAGCGATGGTTGGTAGGTGAAGACATGAAGGGTAACATTACGATCTTGCGATTTTAAGGGATGATCTGAGGCATGGAGAAGGGCGACTAATACCATTTGTACTTACGAGCGTCTTCCTATGAATAGACAGAGATGATGTATACTTGGAGCAAAACAGTAGCCACTGATGGAGCTTGTGCATTTGATTGCATCACAAATAAAATGAATTGCTCTGCAGGAGTAGATATTTGACTATCCCACATTCGTAGATGGGTGATATCGCCCCTGGCTGGACGTAGATTGCCGCCCTCGTCACCCTCTTCTATATTGCACGATGTTGTTCGTCTCTAACCGTGCCAACTTCTTCTCCCTCCTCTTTCTCAGAGTGGCGATTGGCCACTTCCTCTCTGTCCTGTTCTGTCCTTTCCTGCCCTGTTCTGTTCCTTTCTTTGCTGAAGCTAGCCCAACCTGAGCAAAGTGAAGACCTTGCTATCAAAAACGATAAACAACAAAGACAACTCCGTGCTCCCGGATATACAAATACGACAATGCCAACATCAACGGGGATCTCTTCTTTCCCCGCAAAGGCTATCGAGGATCCTTGAATAGGGTAGGGATAGGTGTAAGGGGTCGCGTGGGCTTGGGTTGGTCATGTCTATAAACTCATTATTGCCCTCTAGGCTTACTGCGTTGGGATCTGCATAAATCCGTCATAATATTCGTCGAGCCATCGGGCCGCTTGGACACCGGAATCATCGATACTTGAATCCCATCGGCCTATCGAACCAACATAGCCGTCAGGTCGAACATTGACAATGGCCACCTCGCCCGGTCCAAGGCTACCAAGCCACTTGTTGGTGCACAGCGAGCCACGAGTGTCTTGGTCGGGAATGTCGTCGAGGTAGAAGGTCCAGCGGCTGTCTTGCAGCAGAGGTGGAAGATCCGAGATCTCGATTTCTGTCTTGGGCATGGTTGCTGGATAAACGTTAACAAGAGGCACGTAGATATGGGAAAACATGAAAGAGCTTACTGATAAGACCGAATGTAAAGAGGTGGCTGACAGCAGTGTATCGTTCTGGTCGGTAGTAGATATCTTCAGGAGCTGGTGCCCGGGGTTGCGCAGCATAAGAAGCGCTAGCCGCCGCAGATAGTCTGCTAATGAATGAGTCCGTACCAGCAATAGCATGGCAGAAAGTCTGGAGGAAAGGTGCCGATTGCTGAACATCCCACATAAGGAGGTAAATACGGAACTGTCCAAGCATGGGAATGTCAAGCTGAATATCGACCGGGTTGGAATCAATGTATCGAGTAACTTTTGCAGGGGGCAGAAGGCAACCCGGCTTGGCGTCTCCCATGACAAAGTGGTTATTTCCAAGTCCTGGTCGATTAATGGCGTTTTCACCATATTCGGCGCCAATGCCGGAAATGAAACGGACGTTGGTCCTGAAGTTCTCAGCAAGAGCAATAGCGTCTCCGCCAGCAATTTGGTTCGCATGCTCATAATCAAAGTTAACCAAATCCAAGGCAATCTTGCGTCGCTCCTCTTCGTAACTCTCAAGCAGAGTCGGCTTAGACAAGCCTCGAACCGCCAAGTTCAGCTTCCATGATAAATTCCAAGAGTCGTGCATCGAGGTGTTCATGCCCTGGGCCGACTTAGGAGAGTGCGTGTGACTGGCATCACCAGCCAGGAAAGCTCTGAGGTGGCCATCAGTAAAGCGACTGGCGACTCTCTGGCCAACCTGATAACGACCGAACCACTCGACGTACTTCCAGTCCAAGCGGAACGGCGCCATGATCTTCTTAGCTCGCTTCATCATGAATTCCTGTCCCAGATCGCGGCGATCAAACTTGGCACCGGCCTTGAGTTCGATGTAGAAACGGGTCATGTTCCTCTCTCGAGGAATGATCAGAATTGAGCCATGCTCCTGCGAGTAAACGAGCGTCTTGGACCAAATGTCGGGAAAGTCGGTAATCAATTCGCCATCGAGAACACCCCAAATCGCGGCTTGGGACATACCGACCGCCTTGACATCGGGGATACTCTTGCGAACCTTGGAGTGCGCACCATCACCTAGCAGAATCAGTTTCCGCGCAATACCACGGGTGCGAAAGGCAGAACCACTTACATCCAACCAAGTACTCCGTCAAAACAGACCGCTTGTCCTGGGTGACATTGGCACGGCAATTGACCTGAAGAGGGCCGGTCTTGTTGTCCGGAACACTGTACGATTCGAAAGCCATGTTTCTACGGACATCCTTGCCGCGCTTCTTCATATCATCGAGGAAGAGCCCTTCAACCATGCCTTGGTGGACGAGAAGGATATAGGGGTCGAGAACATCTATGATGGGCGGGTAATGGACTTCGCGACCAAGTCGGCGAAGAGGTTCATCTGCGGTGCTACGCCAGAAGGCAATATCGAAAACACGAACACCTCGTTGTAGCAAGGTGTCTGATAATCGCATCTGTCTGAAGGTTTCGATCGTTTTTGGCTGCAAGCCGTCGGCTCTGCAACTCAGGTTAATTCAAGGTTGTCCCAGGAGCATGACTGAGAACCATAGATCTTACCTTCCCACGGGTGTCTGATCGGCTCGATCGTCAATCACCTCGACGTTGATACCGTATCTGGTCAGGCATGTGGCCAGCATCAGGCCTGCAGGACCTGCGCCAACAACGCAGACCTGACATTCTAACGGGGGCTCAGGAAGGCTTCGGAGAAGAGCAAGGGGATCTTGAAACGGAGGAGGCGAGCCTTCCTGACGCTCGCGGCGCGCCGGGAACGGGATTTCCATGTTGTCCATGTCGTCAGACTGAACGATGCTAGGAACCATGATATGCGAAAGACAACGGGAAGATCACAAAATCGTGGACGACCTCTGTCAGATTTAGATGGTGGACAGAGTGTCGCCCTGAAACGGTTGCGAAGGGTAATAGGCGACGGGCGCGAGTATAGGCGTAGGAATTTACGATATCGCAAGTAGGCTGGCGAGAACGAAGAGGGCGTGCGAAAGGAATACCGGGTGATGTGATATTCTCCGACAACGTCCGTCTGTCCAGTTATCAAATGCCGTGTGTATCACACTCGTCAAGCTGTATAAGTTCCCCGCTGTCGTCTGAGAGATGCTCGCAAGCAGGGTTTAGTCAGGCGGATCGAAATCGGGATTGCGGAATCGAAGACGTTGAAAGAGTCTCGCTGGTTTCGAAGAGGGGGTCGCACAGGACTAATTGGATATATGATAGAATAGATCGACAAGTGTACGCGGGTGGATGATAGGATTGTCGAGCGTCGCGGGGCAGAGTGATTATTGGACAGCTTGCAACTGACTGACGAGCTACAACTGATGGGCGACAAGGGGTATGTTATGGTATGCAAGCACGCAGACTACGACGAGGAGGAGGACCACGATCAAGGACGGCGAGATGGCGACGAGGACAGGAGGAAAGAGGACGACGGAGCACGGAGAGACACCGAGGTGAGAAGATGGAAAGAGAATGGAAGAGAGGGGCCAAGTACTAATGAAGCTATTCCGAGCCTAAAAGGTCAGATATATTATTGTACTTGGGGAACACCCACGAACGGGCAGGTACCGGAATTTGGGGATGGTGGGAAGTGACGACCGGGGGCTACGAAGGAGGGGGGAGTACTTGATTGGTAAGAACGAATGGGAAATGTTCAGCCAAGGGTCGAGGGCAGAAAGAGCAGGCAAAATCGGGTCACAATTGCCTTCAGGGAAAAATGGCATGACACGATTATCGCCAGCAGGCGGAGGCAGGCGCCGCCAGACCTGACGAGGAGACGAGAAATGGGCTGATTTCGCGGGAGATTTTGCTGGCGCGCTGCCACACGATCCACCCGTCCACTCAATCGAGTCGATTGACACGTTCCAACTGGGTCTAGCATCCAGGGCCCTTCCTGGATCCTTCCTTCTCTCACATCTTTTTCGCTGGGTCCTTGCTGCTGGAAACGTGAAGGGGTCCACACCTGACTCTGCTCCGCTTTTTCTGATCTAATATGCTATTGGTTGATAGTTGATGAGTCTTTCAACCCCAAATACCTAAGAAAGAGAGGGGGAAAGTATTTTCAGTTCAACTTTGAGTGATGAGGATTACCTATCAAGAATAGGGAACACATTTACTTTAACAGTTCTTTACAAGTGACTTCAATGTAACAAGACTAACCTGGGCAAAAACCCCCGTGGAAAGACAGCCCAAGAGGCTAGAACACAGACCATCATGCGCCTAGACCAATCCTCAACACCACCACTAACAAAACACTTTGAACCAAGACAAAAGACGTTGAAGCCGTGTCACCCGCTCGCACCGTTTCTTAGGCGAGTCCACTTCTACAGCTGCTAATTAGACTACTACTCTGACAGCAGTAACCGAGTCTGGTAAGGGTCAGGTATGTACGTAGTTTCTCTTCTCGTAGCGTTTAATCCGCATCTGCTAACCTATTCTACCCTTTTGGGATCAGAATGTGAAAAGATTGGAGCATCGGGGTCTGATATGGCCTTATATTAAGTTCCTCTCTTCTCCCCAAGCTGAGCAAGGACAAGGGGCGCGCGTGTCTTTCCACAGGGCCGTTTTCCATTATTAAGCATGGACGAGGATGCGATTCTGAAGATTCCGGTTCCTCAGTCTTTTTCTAAACTCGCGTGAAAATGATCAGAGTAACAAGAGTAAGTCAGCTGAAGTAGTCCAAGTCAGAAATCTCAGAAAGAGAAATATTCTCTATCAGAGTCAGCATGTGCTTCTGCTCCTTCTTCTCCGGACATTGACATATGCAGGCCTATCATAGGAAGTGTTTCGTTAAATCATGATATAGGATCTGACATCGGTCGACTCAAGCTGATGGATGCAAGGCTTAGCCTACCACTCTATCTGATACTGACATGTGCAGCAGAAGTATCCAAGGGTCCAAGATACAGTGCGACCTGCTGCCGTTTCAATGTTCTCTTTTCTTCTTCTGACATATTCCACCATCTAAGATAGACCCTAGTCCCAGTTTGCAGACACGCCTTACCGCGCTGGATCTTCCCAGTTGAGCTGACAATGGATCCTTCGTCGCAACGTGCCGCGGATGATCATCTCATGATAGCCAGACTGGGGCCCTTGTTTGACCCTTTTTGCATATGCATGTTGCAAATTCTGGCACCGCCTTTGAGCATGTGTTGATCAAGCTGACGCCGTCATGGTACTGCAGCGTAAGCGACCTTATCATCTGAACTGCAGGCGCCTTGCCGCAGACCTATCTTTTTGTGGTTTTCCCTATCGGTTGATGTATATGCTAGACGCCTATGTATCAAATAATTCATCGAATCATTCAGTTTGGTTCATGCCTGACTATCACTCGAGTTGGGCAACATGCTAGCACTTGAGGGGGTAGGGATGCCATGCAAGTCGGTTAGAACCAACATCACCAATAATGAAACATAATTCTACGGCTCGACTCAACCAACACATGTATATACTTACAGTACTCCAAGGGTGGATACAGGACCGGACTTAAGGTAGGTAGCTGGCAACCCGGGCTCCGGCGCACGCCCTGTTGTTTGCACGGAAACTCTGCCTGTTGCCGGGCCTTTTCTGACCAAGAAATAACTACCCGGTTACCTAGAGCACAAGCCTTCGTTATTAATTTAAAATAACTGTATTTTTTTTTTAATCATCAGATTGCAGCAAAGACATGAGGTCCCTCCTGGTAGCCTGTTGGGCATTATCAGCTAAGACGATAGTCCACAACTGAATAACTTGCTGACGGGAATATGATCGACAGAAAGTTGAATATGATATATTCAGACAATTAAAGTCGGATGATCTTTCACTTGACTTATACAGGGATACTTGAAGCAATCGCATCAATCATTTGGTAATCAGCTTCAAGTGGTAGACATGCTCTCCTCCGCCGCACCATCAACCTTAGTATCATCCTCATAAGAAGCGTCCACATCCTCAATAACTTGACGACCGCTAAAGTTCTTCATGTACGCTTGTCCTTTAGCTCTCACGGGAATCGAGTACCAATCTGGCATCATCCGTAGAGCAGAGAGTATGTTTCCCGTGCCTGGGACCACGACGTTCCCACTGCGCCCGGTAAGAACCTGTTTGGCTACGGCATCGGCTACCGACTCGGGTTCAAGTGGCGGCATTAGAAATTGGTTGTCTTGCTTATATCCCTTGAAGAGCGCAGTATTAGTCGCACCAGGGTGCACAACGACCGTCCGAACCTTGGGTGCGTTGTATCTTGTAGTGAGCTCGGCAGTCAATCCTTCATGAAACGCCAGAGCGGCTGCTTTGGAAGCGCTATAGTCGACCAGATTTGGGATGGCTAGCCAGCTTGCATACGATGTCAGGGTCACAACCATGCCGTGATTATTGTCAATCATGTTGGGGAGGAATGTCTTTGCCGTCCAGAACGGTGCAAACGTGTTGACATCAAAGGTGAAGCGAACGTCCCCTGGCTGAGACTCCAAGATGGTCTTACCCCGGGCTACTCCGGCGTTGTTGATAATGACGGTCGGATGTCCGACTTGAGCTCTGATCTTTTTGGCGACTGCTTCCACGTTTTCGGGCGATCGAAGGTCGCATTGGAAATGATGCACGTTGGCCGCTGATTGAGTCAGTATTAGACTTGACTATAATAATAGTAGAAAAGGGCAGCGTACAGGCTTCAAAAGTCATGGGCTGAATATCAAGCACAACCACCTTGATACCCAGTTCATCAAACAACTTAACGATCTGCCCGCCAATACCTCCAGCACCGCCAGTCACGAGCACAATCTCGCGGTTCCAGTCATATTTGTCGTCGACCCAATTGTTTCTGGTCTTTTCCGACCACCAACCGCTAGCCCATCGCGCGAGCGCGGCATAAAAGAGTGTCTTGAGATGACGAGAGGCGGCTGGGTGGAGGATTGATAAGTCTTGGCCCCTCTTAGTGAAGCGGGCGAGCAGCACGAGAGGAAGTAAAAGAGCTGGGTTGAACGCTGTCTGGCGAACAAGTCGAAATACGACATCGGCGCAGAAGCCTTCACGGGGGATGAGCCCTTTGTGTATCGGCATGATGGTCGGATGAGCGTGTAAGTGAGGTTTATAGCAGTATCACCAGATTAAATCACAAAGCTACTGGTTTGATTGTTTGTTGGTTACAGGAAAGAAATAGAAATGGGGAGGTAAGAAGATTACATTCAAGATATTTTAGACAGGAACTGTGCCTTCCAAGCAACTCTCTCTCATGAGGGGGAGAGAGCTTGATGCTTGTCATCCATGATGGCGCATAAACCGAGGTTGACTTCCACAAACAGCTACCAACTCGTAGCTCCCCAGACAAACTAGTCTCGAAAATAGATAGAACCTGGGGTAATCAAAACAAGCTATTCGTCCGAGTTTCCATTGGAAACCCTTGTGATTTGCCGAGAAACTTGACTTGACCTTTGCTTGTGCTGAGCTAGGCCATCATGAGGAGTAAAGTCATGTCCCTCGGCCGAGTGGCTTGTGACCCCGCAATCCAACGGTTACAATGAGTTGCTATCCTAATGGGGATCATCTCTGGAATTGGCATCGGCTGGTGGCCTGTATTGGTTAGCGGAATTCGTTGGTTGGGTGATATCAAAGAATGCACACAGTTACAGACAGACTCATGAGCCCAGCAAGATGTGATCCCAATCCTACATTTCTCTGGTTTGGTCCAGGCCGAAAGAAAAACTACATCGGGTTTATTTATTGAGTAATTATCGCGTAGGATAGAATATATCTAAAAGTTAATCTCTTATATAGGGCATCAGGATATCATGAAGAAAAAGGACATCTACACCAACGTAGCCGCGAATAGGGTCACCAATCCGCCAGCGTATACCACCATATTTGGTTCAAAGATAGATCCTCTTGATTCATCTTCACTTGCATCAACTCCTGTTGCATCATCCGGCGCAAACAAGATGCCCACCTCGTTAGCATCATCGGCGCCGATTTCTTCAGGTGAGAGCAACTCATTCGATAGCGCATCACAAGGTGGCCGGTCATCATCCTCTGAGATCGAGTTGGTAACCGAAATTGGGATGTCAAATATGGTGTAGTAATCATCACCATCGTATCTAAAGTTTTGCCGGATGGAAATCTGTATCAAATCAGCGTGAGAATGGGTTCGAGTGCCATATAGAGTTCTTCCTTACGTTGTATGCTCCGCGGTCGCTGTCTTCATTCTCTGGCTCACCATCTCCCACGAGACAATCCGGCCAGGCCCAGTTGACGTGCTTCACAGTGCTTTCGGGTTCTTGTGCCATAATCTCGGCGAGGCTTGCGTTGTTAGCGGTCGCCGTTCCGTTGGAGATGGTAAAGTTGCGCCCTGTGTGGTAGCTATAGAGAAACATCTCGATGCTAAAGATCTGGTTGCTATCATCTTCCCCATGCTTCGGCAACGGCAGCTTGCCGTTGGCTGTCACGTCGATAGCGACGTGCAGGGTGTCTTGAATCATCAAATGTCAGCTCGCGCATGAAGGCATCGTCGATGAGATGGTGCTATCTCACCTCCACCGAGGGGCGTGTTTGGTTGAGGGGCATTTAATACGACAAAACCAGGGGTGAAGATCTGGCCGTTGGAGATGGTAAAGTTATCTGCCAGTGATGGTACAGCTAGGAGTAGCACGGCTACAAGACATCGTGAGGGTATCATGGTATCCAAGTGTGGGCTTACACACAGCCAGGCGCAGAACAGGAGCAGGAAATCAAGAGCAACAATACCCAAGGTAAGATTATCGTAAAGGAAAGACTACATATTATATCTACTTGCTGAAACGAAATCGGAGATTTGGACTTGGTTAAATTTCGAGCAAGGAGCAAAGACCCAGACGCCAAGGATATCCTACCGGTTAATAAGGCTATTCATCCAGACATACTTACCAATCCATGATAAGAATGCTTTGGTTCTAAGCTTACAGAAATGACTTGATATTTTCAAATAGTGTTCTTCGGTTCTTCGATCGCTCATTGCTGTTTTTCAAAATAGAATAGTTACAACTGTGTATTAGAACTTCTGTTTCAAGTTAGGGGACCTTTACCGACGGAGCCCTCCGGAGGCCAAGTAAAGGCGCCCACCGAACCAGCGTAAAATAGGTAACCTTCTGACAGAACCTATCACTGTGGACCTTTTTCAACACCTATCCAATCCATCCATTGACTGACGATCCGACGTCTCACGTTAGACGGAAATTCAACAGCAGGCACTTGTACTGTTTTTGCTAGTACATACCGAGTTTCGATATTTGATCCGAGGATCTCATCTAAGCTGCTGCTAGCTTAGCAGTCAAAACCCTTCCCCTCATTAAGCAGCCTCGAGCAACTTCACTCACAGCACGCATCCAGCACCAGAAGTTTCAAGGATCCGATCCCTACCAGTCTAGTGGCGTGTATTACCTGTTCCTTATCAATACTACCTTGGATACACCATGCTGCCGTCGCGACTATCAAGCCTCATCTCCCGGCACGGCTCCGTCCTGCGACGCTGCTCCGGAGCCGGGACTCGGCCGGTTTACTCTCAACGTCACCTCATGAGCACAGCCACGCCGTCTTCTCTAGCTGGCGTAAGAGAGCTGCTCAAAGTCTCAGATGAAGTTGCCGATGCTGTTGCCAGTAACAAGCCCATCGTGGCTCTTGAATCAACCATCTACACCCATGGAGCTCTGGGGAATGAACTTGCCCTCCAGCATTCAGATCTTGTCCGCAGCAAGGGTGGTATTCCTGCTATTGTTGCTATTGTGGATGGCGTACCTACCGTCGGTGCAACGGCAGCAGATATCATCCGCATGATTGAGAGCGGAAGTGCTGTTAAGGCATCTAGAAGAGATATCGCCTACCTTGTGGGAATGGTAAGCCAAGACTATTACTGACACGTTCGCTAGCCGTTTCTATACGCCCTGTGTGCAGTACCCTCCTCAACCCGACTCTGCTGGCTTGGATAGGTCATAAAAGGCTGACTGAGACTTGTTTCTAGGGGCTGGCAGGTCAGAAGATCCATGGCGGCACCACTATCTCTGGAACTATGCTGTTGGCAAGGCTAGCAGGCATTAGGGTCTTTGGCACTGGCGGCTTGGGTGGTGTTCATCGCGGTGGTCATGACTCAATGGACGTTTCCGCCGATCTTACTGAGCTTGGCCGAACTCGGGTTGCTGTCATAAGCAGTGGCTGCAAGGGCTTTCTCGATATTCCCAGAACGCTGGAGTTTCTCGAGACGCAGGGTGCTCATGTCTCGACCTTTTCTGATGGAAGATCTGGAAATGTTGACTTCCCTGCCTTCTGGGCTCGGGACAGTGGCATCAAGAGCCCTTCTGTCGTTCATACCGAAAAGGAGGCTGCCGCCATCATCCTTGCCCAGGAGAAGCTCGGCATTGAGTCAGGCTTGCTTTTCGCAAACCCAATTCCCGAGAAGTTTGGCATTCCTGCCCCTGAGATGCAGGCCTATATCGAACAGGCTGTCAGAGAGGCCAACGAGAAGGGTTTCACTGGAAATGCCAACACTCCATATATCTTGGGCAGACTCAAGGAGCTTACGGGAGAAAAGGCGGTCATTGCCAACAAGGAGTTGGTGACGTCCAACATCATCCGAGCCACCAACATCGCTGTCGAACTATCACGGCTGTTGTATTCTGGTTCTGAGCCAGTCAAGACTTTGTAAGTGCAGCGATGAATGGTCTCGGACCTAAATCTAATCGTAGCAATAGAAATTCATCATCACCTGTCGCTCCAACTGCTGCTCCCACTCAGCCCAAGGAACCAGAAGTAACGGCCGATAGCAAAGCTGATATTCTCGTTGCCGGGTCCGTAGCTATTGACCTGAGCTGTGACTATGCCGCTCCAAAATCGGGCACCACCTCGCCTGTCCTCCATACCTCAAATCCATCCAGCATCAGCCAATCTATTGGAGGAGTCGGCCACAATGTAGCGCTTGCTGCTCATTCCGTCAGCAAGCACGCTCGGGTGCGACTTTGCAGCATGGTTGGAGATGATGTGTAGGCAAAGCTCTCATGGAACGAAGTCGAGGAATATACTGACTGGCGTCGTAGTGCTGGCAAAACTGTCTTGAACGGACTCAAAGCGTCCGGCCTGGATACCACCTACATTCGACAACTGGGAAATGAATATCACGGCTCTAACAGAACGGCACAGTATGTTGCCGTAAACGATGCAAACAAGAACCTGGTCATGGCAATGGCTGACATGGGCATCTTTACACACCACTCGTTCCCCGAATACTGGAAGTCTGCCGTACGAGGCACCAGGCCCAAGTGGTTGGTAGTGGATGGCAACTGGAGTGAGAAGGACATTCGAGCCTGGCTCAAGGCCGGCCAAGACCAAGGCTGCAAGATTGCCTTTGAGCCAGTATCGACAGCCAAGTCTATGAACCTCTTCTGCCCCCAGAAAGGTCATCCGAAACTCCGAGTCTTCCCCCAGCCTACCGTGGATATCGCATCTCCCAACAGCTACGAGCTGGAAGCTATGTACTCTGCAGCCAGGGATAATGGCTACTTTGATTCCCCTGAGTGGTTTGATATCATTGACGCCTTTGGGATGAGAGGCGCCAGAGATCGCTTCGTCAAGCTGACTTCGGCAGCATTGACTGATGCTGGTGTCCCTGTCCAGTCGGTCCAGCTGCTTCCTTATATCCCTACCATTGTGACAAAACTCGGCCCTCAAGGTGTCCTCCTAACCACAATTCTTGGTCAAGACGATCCTCGGTTGAAGGACCCAGACTCGGAAGAATATATCCTTGCGCGTTCAACGAGCGACCACCCAAGCGTTGGTGGACTTTATATGCGCCTGTTCTCAGCTGCTGAAAGGGTTCAGAATATCGTTTCAGTCAACGGGGTTGGGGACACGTTCTTTGGCGTCCTGATATCCGGGTTGGCCCAGGGAGGCAAGGTTGAGAATCTTATAGATGTCGCCCAGGCGGGATCGGTTCTTACATTGAAGTCTCATGAATCTGTGAGCCCCGACCTGCATCGACTGGAAACTGTTCTGGCGCAGGCGGCTGCGCAATAATGGGCGTTAATGACAGGAACGCCTCGAGTAAAAACATCATGCACATACCTATTTAAAAGAATTTGATCTTATTATACATCTCCAGGGTTAGGGTTATTGATCAGCCTTCTAACTCAAAGAGCCATAATTGGCTAGAGCTCCACCGTTCAATTAGTTAAGAAGCCTATCACAAGCAGTCGCGTAGCGCAAGGCTGATGGGACCCTCTAAAAAAATTCCACTCCAGTAAACATTTCGCCCAAGCCAGAACCCGCAACCTTACTTCGGTCGAGACAAACCAACCGACAATAATGGCGCCCCCCCAAGACGAAGAAATGCTGGATCCCTCCTCCTCCTCTGAGAGTGAGTCTCAGTTTGAGTCGGAAGACGAAGCTCCCCAGAAGAAGCCGACCATTGCGCTTTACGACAAGGACTCGGACGAGGAAGAGTTGGAACGGCTTGTTCTAGGTAACAAGGCCGGCTTCCGCGCGCAATTGTTCAAGGATGGTGAGCTTTTTGACAGTAGCCGAGATGCAGATGGCAAAGAGCTTCAGCTCGTTGAGCAAGACACTGCTGGATTAGAAGATATCGACGATGCGGACCTTTTCATGTTCGACACGGGTACTGGGCCAGGCGCAAATGCAGAGATCTCAAAAGCTTCAAAACCAGCAGACGGCAATGCCCCCGTTTGGGAAGACAGCGACGACGACAGGCTGGCAATTTCACTTGCCGGGGCCACTCGTTTACGAAAGCTACGAAAGACAGAGGCCGAGGATCTCGTCAGCGGAACCGAGTACAGCAGAAGATTGCGACAACAGTACCTTCGACTAAATCCTCTTCCAGCGTGGGCGCGGGAAGCAGATGGACGACCTACAAAGCGCAGACGATCATCCGCTGCATCTGATTCATCAGCGGACAGTGACGACGACTCTGAAATTTCTGCACAGCCTCTTGAGAAGTTCCTCCGCGACGTCAAGAGCTTGGCTGGAGCTGGATCATCAAAGAAGCGACGTCTGCGACCCGAAGTTATCGACATTCAGCGAACAAGAGAGATCCCAGACAAGCACAAGGCACCGGTTGGCTGTCTTTCCTTCCACCCCGAGTACCCAGTCCTCCTCTCCTCAAGCACTGCCTCTGTTCTCTATCTCCATCACATTGCGCCCGCCGCCCATCCTACACCCAATCCTCAGTTGATCTCAGTACAAGTTAAGCAAGTCGATGTTCGAAGGGCCGAATTCCTATATCCCAAGGGCGACAAGGTGTTCTTTGCTGGACGGCGGAAATACTTCCACCACTGGGACCTCAAGTCGGGGACAGTGCAGAAGACGACGCAAATCCTTGGACATAGGCTGGAGCACAAGACCATGGAGCGGTTCAAGCTCAGCCCTTGTGGACGATACATGGCAATTGTGGCATCTACCAAGAAGGGTGGCGGTATTATCAACGTTTTGAACACAACATCTATGCAGTGGATTGCTGCTGCTAGACTATCGAGTCAAAATGGTATTGCAGACTTTGCTTGGTGGAGCACTGGTAATGGTATGACTATTCTAGGTAAGGATGGTCAGGTCGGCGAGTACAACATGGAGAGCCGCTCGTTCCTGGGAGTATGGCATGATGAGGGTTGTGTCGGAGGTATCGTCCTCGCTCTCGGCGGTCATCAGGGTCCAGCTGCACTTGGTGAGGATCGCTGGGTTGCCGTCGGTTCCAACAGTGGTATTACCAACATCTATGACCGTAACGAGCTCATTGTTCTCAAATCGGAGGAGGTGACGGTCAAGGAGCGACCAACGCCCAAGCGAGTCCTTGAGCAGCTCGTCACTCCCATCACACACATCGCCTTCTCGCCAGATGGTCAGCTCATGGCTTTCGGTAGCCAACACAAGAAGGACGCATTGCGGTTGGTGCATCTCCCTACTTGCACGGTGTACCGTAACTGGCCTACAGAGCAGACTCCCTTGGGAAGGATCACGGCGGTTGCGTTTGGTAATCAGAGTGATTTGTTGGCTGTTGGTAATGACACGGGGAAGATTCGGTTGTGGGAGATTAGGAGTTAGGTATTTAATGGACAACAAAACGGCGTATGAACATCTACAACCCTAGTCCTTTCTCTGTCTTACATGAGTGATTCATCCAACCTCTAACTCTGTCTTTATCCTATCATCATCGTGGAGTAGTATCCTGCTAGTTACTAGAACATTTCCTTCAGCAGAGTTCGTAGCGGGCTACCCTTGGGCAGCGTGCGCTTCGGGAAGAAAGCGTTGTTGTTCTTTGAGTAGCGAACAAGCTCGTTTCGGTTCTTGAAGAATCTGACTCCGCTGGGCTTGTTTTCACATCCTAGAAACTGCTTGATGTTCACGTTGACGCTCTTGAGTTGCTGAAGCCTGTCAGGATCGCACATTCTGTCACCTGGGCTTCTGTTGGCTTACCTCTCGGCATTTTGTCTTGCTGGGAAGATCGTTGGGTAAGCCCAGATCGGCACAGAGTCGTTGAAAGTCCTGTAGGGTGCCTTTCTGGAAGTAGTCGTTCCACTGGGCCAGAAGCGACATTTTCTTCTTGGTCGAGCCCGATGATGTGACAGACGTGATAGCCATGGTGGCGAAGCCTGGCACGAGCTCACTCTGCGATTCCTCTTCGACGGAGTGAGCCATGGCTGGTGTTTGTTTCAGGGTTATTACGGCTTCTTGGTTTACTGTTGATATGTGCTGCTTCCCATATGAACTCAGCCTGTAGTTCGTGGGGATGGATGAGTAAAGAGTTAGAAGATGATGTGGAAAGGGAAGATGGTGGTGCTCTGAAAGACATTCGTAACGCGAGTAACAGAACGGCAGTGTAAATAGACGGAAGAGTGATTGGCCTAGCATCATGCACTTATGGATTTACTGTACGTTGCCGCCCACCTAGGCGCATGTTACCTCAGGGTGCATATCCACTATTCTGTCCTCATGTGGTAGGCTACTGGGTTTGTTTGGTAATGTTTCTCTGTGATTTTCCAGTTAGATTCAAAAAGCGAGTGATGCGGACCTGGGAAAGATTATCGATATCAAGACAAGCTTGGCAGGCTCAAGAACATCCCAGCGTTTAGATCAAATCATTACACTCCAAGCATACATACCTCATATTCCTAAGTTGCTACCGGAAATATAGTGAGTTCAGACAAGGCGTATTATCGAAAGTCTTGTATATATATG
Source organism: Fusarium buharicum (assembly GCA_014822075.1). Taxonomy (NCBI): domain Eukaryota; kingdom Fungi; phylum Ascomycota; class Sordariomycetes; order Hypocreales; family Nectriaceae; genus Fusarium; species Fusarium buharicum. The sequence continues at coordinate 37,157 of JAATHB010000603.1, read as the reverse complement.
AACATGTTAGCTTCCGTTTGCTTCAAACTCTGTGATATTGGAAGTCCCGCACTCGAACATATTTTCAGGACCTTCACGAAAACAAAACACAATATGACAAAGACGGCTCATGTCCCTGCCAATGATAAAGAGAATTTGCTTCTTGGTGGTAGCGGTGCAAGCGACAACAGAAACCAGTTTTGATTGAATTTCTAAGTCAAGAGTGTATAATCTTGGATATTCCACCAATCCTTAACAACAGCTGATCGGCTTCCGTAGCTCAGTTGGTTAGAGCGTCGTACTAATACTTCATACCGAGTATCCGGTGATGCGAAGGTCTCAGGTTCAAGCCCTGGCGGGAGCATCGTCTCTCAACGCCCATCAGTTGTTTCTTTTGCCGTTCTTTTTGACTTTGTCAAGGTGCAATTCCTCTCTTTTCGAACTATATCGCGAAGTTCTGGTATGATGTTACTATTCTGGGCGTGTATTGCCTGAATAGGAAATCGCAGCAGCGGGAGCACCCGCCCGAGGCAGGACCAAAGAGAGTTTACTTTAACTTCACTGGAACGCGAAATGACAGATAAACCATCAAGTATGGACTTTGACTTGATTAGGGGAATATTTTTATGCCTTGCCCTTTTTGAGGCCTGCTGAATCTTGCAGACAAGACACGGGGTACCGGGAGAGGCGGATTTCAGCTGGTATGTGGTAGCGGGTGGCTTATATTACAGTGAACAGATTCGGATTCAGCCAGCCATTGAACACCACGAGAATATCGCTCACATATCAGGCCCCGTGTGAAGTGTCACGGAGTGAATCTATAGGTCCAATCAAATGGCACTGGACGGTATGTTCATAGGGGTGGTTGCTTATGATTATGGAATGGCGGCGCCTTACTCGACGTGAGAGGCTCTAGCTGGCACTGGTCGTCATGAATTGAGGCTGATGGTGATCTTCATTTACACTGCGCAACTAAGTCCCACTCGTACTAGGGTTTCGTCTTGGTTGGTGAACATCATTAGCAAATCATAAGTAAATGCACAGCACCAAACACTGATGAGGCCAGCTGATGATGAATAAAAAGTTTCGAGGCGGCCTCTGGACCGGACGAAAGCCGAGCGAATGGACTAGGACCACCAGTTCCGGTTCTCAGGGGAAACATGCGGACGCGTAAAAACATGGGGTCAACCGTTGGAGCGGGAATCGCCTGAAACCATACAGGTAAACATATCATGGCATGATATACCCCCTGATGAGATGTAATTCTACATATGCCGGTTGCTGTAGGGTAGGGAAAGTCAATGTGCCTGGCCCGGTATTACGGGAAGAATCGGGTGGGTGATAAAGCAAGGAGTCATATCTCGGATGCGAGATGATCCTTATTTAGAAGCTTGAGACTCCTTTGATATGGAAAGGGCTGATAATGGTGATCGAGGGCGGCAACGGACGTGAGTGCCAGCCCATTGAACTTCAACTGGCTAGGGAATGAATACAAGAGCCGCCCACCACAACGTCAGAAGACAACACCAGGAATTTAGCAACAACTGAAGGGATGGAGAACTCGTTACAAAGTTTCAGCCCTGCAATGCAATGTCTATACGGAATATTTGGAAGCTTAATGTCGGGTGCGTAAGCGTGGTCTGACTTTTGAGTGTTGGTAGGAACAGACCCAGACCCGATGGATAAGGATTCACTAATGGCCAGTTGGTGACGTAGGACTTGCTCATCCAAGAAACACCTGTACATAGTTGCAACATTGCTTACCAAAAGTGCAGTACATTTGGCAGGTCAATGCATAACTTGGCATGCGAGACGATGTTGCCGAGTGTTGGCGATCCATTGGTGAGATGATATAGGTCGGAGTCGTCCCGTGCATCACTGAATTGCGGCTTCTTGCTTTTGAGATTTGGTAGTCTATCATGGCGTCCACTTAAATTGTTAATATTTAAGTGCTCTCGCTTGAAAAGGAATGATGTGATGTGCTTGGTAGGGGTCCAAGGTTCCGAGGCTTGAGCTGCTATCTTCCGACAACCTGTTTACAGAACATTGCCGAGACAGAGCGAGCAAGCAACATCTGGCAAACGAGGATCGAGAGATGGAATTAGGCAAAAGCAAAGGGATATCATTCGACCCAAGGGAAGCCCGCAGCCAACCAGTCTGCCGGAGTCAGAAAAGAAACCTCAACAGGGCTGGCTGACGTGGAACTGGCTGATTAACCGGTCATATGCCTGGAACGTAGGAGCAGTTGTGTGTGTGATCGTCCAAAGCTGATAATTATCCCAAGTTCCATTTGACGTGTGCTCAAGTCTTGTTAACCGAGTGCAAGGGTTTTATGCGTGCTTTTACGTGCTTCTCCAGCAACTTATTCTTAGTCGAAGTAAAGAAGCTAAACGGAAAGATGGGGAAGAATGTCATAGGTCACAAAATCTGATCTGAGGAGAGCCGCTAGCAGTAAAGCTCGAGCCGGAATGTGAACCCGGTCTCGTTAAGATCCTGGCATTTTTTTTTTCTAAGTCAAATGGAGCCCTCATACCCACATCGGACCATGTTTCCAGGGCCAGGGCCTGGGAAGGGATTTCAGTGGGGGTAAACGATGCAGGTATCCACTAGAGGCGCTATAACCTGGAGCTCAGCCTATAACCTGTAGGGGGCTTGGTGGCCCAGGGGTGCTGCAACGGCTTTCACAGCTCTATGACTTGCATTGAAATGGGGGAGGCAGGTGCTGTCGGATCGTACAGTATGTATGTATGTATGTATGTATGTACATGTACTCCACAGCAAGAGCACTTCGATCAGGAACCTGGAAGGAACCTGGAAGTGGACATGGAAGGAAGACAATGACAACCTCAGGCAGCTTTGACATAATTAGGAACCGGCCGAAGCTGAGAGATATCATCAAAACAACCAAAGACATCAGGCCACGCTCATCACTCAGACGCCTCAAAATTGTTCCTTCAAACGGCAACCAGCAGGGTCTCTCGCCCTCCATCCATTTCAGCGGGCAAGCATGGGTCTCGTCGTGGCATGATTGCCAAACCCAAACCCTGTCTACGAATAACCCACGGAGCTACTTACAAGAACCACCCCCAGCGAAACCCCTCCACGCCGGCGTGGCCCGGTAGAGGTTGTTGGATCATGACAAGATGACAGTCCACTTTGGCAAAGACTCAGCAAGATACGCCGGGTCCTGAGCAATCTGAGCTGGGGGATAATCGATCCATAGGCCTCATTGCCCACCTCATGCAGCCGGCACGACATGCGGCACCGAGTATAGAACAACAAGAAGCAATCACCTTTAAAAGACCCGCAGCGGCTTTCATGCGCCGTGATAACGCACGCAATTATTCTTCCCCTCTCTCGTTTACTGGTGAAAGACTCATAATCTACTAGCTATTGCATACAGTAGCTTCGGACGACTTGCTTTGAGACCGGCTACCAGCCACCTTTATCAACTTCAACCTTGTTCGACTGTTATCTGAGGACTTCCGTCTGCATACAGTTCCAGCGCCAACGCGAGCTAGTCCTGGAAACCCTCTGCCGTCCATTAGACCATCCATTAACATTTCAGCATCTAAGACTTCTCGTCTCCGCCTGCATACATACACCTGCATCTCAGTCGATCCTTTCGGTTTGCAACCAGCGTCCCCGCCGCCGCCTCTATATTCTTTGCCGGCCCTGGCTTTTGCTATTTTATTCGGCTCAGCCTCGCAACTGCAATATTTTTCTTCCTCAAAATCTCTTCGCTGCTGTGCGCTCTGACGCCCATTGACTTTCCTCACGGACGATCTTGCCCTCGGGGACGTTGTAACTCAACAGTGCCGTATTCAATGGACCATTTTTGTCGTTGAAGACTGGCCAATTTTTCCCAATCACACACGCCCTCTTATACTGCGTACAGCAAATTTAACAAAACGAGCGAGTCTGGTTCAAAATGCCGCTTCGACGGCCAAGTACACCAGGAGACGGGTCTTCACCCAAGCGCCGGTTCCCGCTTCTAGGTCGGAGAAAGACCCGGCATTCAGATGTTTCCAGTCCGTCCCCAGTTGTTCTGCCATCATCACCAGCATCAACTCCACCTGCTCAAAAGGTAGCCAAACCTGGTCTTCGAGTACACGTTCAGGTCAAATTCGAGACCCCACACGGCTCTGAGCACGTTCGTGATTACGAGGCTTCTCCCCAGCTTAAGGCTACGGATCGAATTTGCCAAGCATTGCTTTCACGCCTGCAGCATTGCTCATCCGAGCTTATCACACGCCATGATAGCAATGCTCTCGACCCGCTCCGCAAACCCCATCGTGATGTCAAGCCACTGCGCTATCGCATCACCTACCGTGTTGAGCGCGATGGTGTCATTCTTGTAGAAAAGTCGCTGCGCTCTTTCCAAGAGTATGAGTTGAGTCATGATGATGCCCACGAAGTTGTCGCCGCTACCGACCGTATTGTCGGCCTCTTTCTTGTTCGTCACGACCCCGGCTTCCAATGGACCGAATCCGCCGAGACCGAAGCTACCAATCCCGAGTCCGAGACCTTCCGGCCGTGCACCGGCCGGCCCCAATCTACGGCCTGCATCCCCAGATCCCACTTTGTCCACGAATCCCAGTCCTTTGAATTTGTTGCCGGCTATTCCATTGAACTCTTCCTACGCAGCCGTTGCGCTACCCGCTATCCAGAGAACCGGAATGCCTCTATCAAAATCGACAGCCGCCAGCCTTCGCCTCTCCCACTCCTGCTTGGCGAGGAGCTGACAACTCGTGTCTCCAATCTTATTATCGACCCTGTCGATGCATGGAAGCGCAAATTTGACAAGCGTCACAAGTCTTGCGCCGGCCTCGAAGGCAGTGGCGGCTGCTCTCATATTGAGGATGGAGCTGTGGATGTCATGGTCAAGGTTCGCAACCATCTTGGCCCTGACTACACCTACTTCTCCCACCGCATCCAGACAAGCAAGGTTCTCTTCAACGATCATAATGGCCGCGACTTTGATGAGTTTGCCAACCAAGTCAAGGCAAAACTAGAGAAAGCTCGTGACATGACAGACAAATCTCTGCGCTCTCTGGATGATCTTACTCTCCAGATTCATGAGCTTCGTGGCAAGAATTGGTCTGTTCATGAGCCTCTAATCGTCCGACTCGATCCCACGGTTACGTATTGTCGCCAAACGATTGAAGCCGTTATGGAGCGCCTCCAGACAGGCATTAGCAATGTGCTCGAACACCACGAGGACGCTCTTGCTACTATGACAGTTCACAAGAGAGGACACCTCATATTTGATGGTTTTCTTGACGGTGCTGGCGGCGATGACAGCGTTCATCATGAAAATTTTGCTACTTCTGACTTGGAGAGAAAGGCCCTTGAGGCTCACCTAAAGGAGCGTATTCGTTCCGATATCACAATGCTGTGTAGAGACACATGTGCCATTGATTGCCCTGACACCTTATCAAACTTGCGTCTCAAAGCAAGCGGAACTGCTGCCTCTTCCGCTGGACCACTTTCGTCTATCCGACCTCCTCTATCAACCGGCGGCACATCATCTCTTGCGCCTGCACCTTCACTTACTGCCTCCTCCATCCCTCGCCAGGCTTCTGAGGCATCTTTCTCCGGATCTTTCGGTAGTACCCGTTCATCGCACTCGCTCGCCAAGAAGGCTGCTAAGCAGAGCCTGAGAGACTCCGTTGAGCCTCCATCGCCTGATCTGCGTCGAATACCTTCTGGTGTTGAGATGGCTAAGAAGCATGGCTATATGTCTGACTTTATGGCAGACGACGAGAACCAGTCCGAGCCCCCGTCTACCCCAAGCTTGGTGGATACTGATAGCATCAGCCCCCGAGATAGTGTCCTTGCAACTCCGCCCAGGGCCATGCCCCAGGATCAGTCCAATGAGGGACTTCGGATCATCGATGATGGACGAAGAATCATCTACCACGAGCAATGCGACATGGATGCCATTGCGAATGGGGTGATAGAGTTCCACCGTCCGATCACCGATGATGATGAACCGATTCAGCTCACCAAAGAGAAGCCGGGTGAGAATCCCGACCTGAGAGCTGCCCGCCGATCTCTTGATACTCGCATGCCTGACCTCTCTGGCAATGTGAGCCACCTTGAGTTGAAGCAGGATGGTGGAGTCGTCTCTCACGACGAGCCAAAGGCTGAGAGCCCTGTAATTCCTGAGCTTCAAAAGGCAGATGAAACAAAGGAGGAACTCCCAGTTGAGAATGTTACGGAACAACCTCCCAATCAAGAACCTTCTATCCCTCGGGAGCCCAGGGTGGAAGCCAACATCGAAGAGATTGACCAAGCTCCTCAAACAACGGCGTCTCCCAAACCTTCTGTTGATACTTCCAATCAGACAGCAATTCCCCAGACTTCCCAAGAAGATCAGGAGCCGGCTCAGGACAGAGATGATCCTCAAGAGTACTCGAACGAAGTTGAAGCAAGCACTAAGTCTGAGACGAGTTTCGGCACCACGCCTGCGGCCAGCATTCGTGGCAATACTGAGACAGGATGCATCGCTTCTCAGGACCAGCCTTCTGAATTACAGGGAAAGCCGAGTCAGCCACCCAGCGAACCTGAAGTAGAGACACCTAAGGCCAACCCTGTTAAAGCTGAGACATTCCCAACATATAGTGACTCTGGCATCTCCATGGATGAGCAAGTCAAGGATGAGGAACCTCAGGCCATGATTGTGGCAGAGCATGTAGAGGATGTATCTTCTCCTCTTACCAGCCTAGAAATTGCCAAGACTGCTGGTTTATCCGAAGATGTTGAAAAGGCAGAGGAACAAATCACGCATGCAACCGAGGAGGTAGTGGCCGCTGAACCTGGTGCTGAGAAGATTGCTACCTTCCTTGAGACAGTTCCCGAGGATACCCTCCTTGAGCCTGCTGTAACTGTTGCCGAAGTCAGTCAGGTTGTCTCAACCGAGTCACCTAAGCCCCAAGAGGAGCTCACGCCTCTTGATGAACGCCCCTATCTGCCAACGATTGCCTCTGCTCCCCCGGAGAGGATGCCATCCAGAGAGGATTTCTTCTCCCTTCCTCCAGTGCCAGAGAAGGAGAAGGAACAAGAGGAGACCGAAAAGCCATTCGACACCTCTGACTTCTCTACCTCCCTTGCTCGACCTCGAGCACGACCTCGCACCAATACTCTCCCTTCGCGGCCTTACTCTACAGCCTTGACTCTCGAGATTAATGTCAACGCATATGATCCTGACCAGGAACATTCTCCCATTGAGGATGCTCCCAAGAGCGCCAACGGCGCATGGAACAGAGATGCCTTCCATCGTCGTCAGGCATCGGCTGGCTTTGTCGGGTTATCCGAGCAGCGTCGTCTGCACAGCGGAGGCTTTCGCAGCGCTCTTATGCCATACCGTTGGCAGCAGATGCGCCACGAGCAGGCAATCTGGGAGGGGCGCCCAGGTACCTCGCATAGCGAGCATTAGACTTGAGTCTTTTGCATTCAGAGTGGTATGATGATTTAGGCGTTTGCAAGATTTGAGGCAAATCATTGCTTACGTACATACATAAATAAGAAAAAAAAGATATCAAAGGTACGCAGAAGGGAAAGGAAGGAAAGTGCTTGGCCAACATATCCCAAGATATAGCCGTCGATGGCGTTTGGATTTTATAACGTTTCTATATGCACTCATAGCATTTTTAGACTTGATGCATAACATTATGCGGAGGATACCATTTCAGACATATTATATAACGATTGTATATGACCAAGACCTATCTCTCACAGCCATGCCTGTAGTCATCATTGACGCGTTTAGTATAGAGACATGCCAATTCGCTAACAATATTTACTACGGGGCAACCATCTGGCCGAAATTCCATCTACTGGTCTCTCCATCATCGCCTAAAGTGGCGGCAGCGCAGGCACTGATGGCGCGCAGCTCTGTGGGCTCGTTTCCTGCGTGAACGTTCAAAACAGTTTGAGAATGACACGCAATGGAAGAACAACGTTGCTTTCCCAGAACACAATTCTTGTATCTGATGGCGTAGTGAATTCCGAGCATGTTTAGCGCCGACTTGCTGTGGGTGCAGACACCACAGTCAGCACTGTGGTGGTAGGTTGTAGGATCAACCTTCGAGATTAGACTGCCAAGGGCAGAAGAGGCAAAGTCTGCCCGGCGGATCTTGGTGGAACGCCCGAGGAGCGGGAAGAGGGCGTCTGTGACAAGAGCCGTACCGATGACATTGGTGTTGTAGACGGCCAGCATGTGCTCCCGACGAGTCACGTCTAGACCATGGCCGGAGATAGCGGCAATGCTCTCGTCTGAGGTGATGTCGGGTGTGGGGGACGGGACATTGAGGCTTGGAGATTGAAAAGGCGAGGTTATCTCTTCGACAACGTCTAGACGATGGCCAGAGACGATGACATGATAGCCTGAGTTGTCGTTGGCGAGTTCCCTGGCGATGACGAAGCCAATGCCTTGGTCTGCGCCGGCGACAAGAGCAACGGTAGTATCGGGGTTATATTGGCGGAAGGCATAGTAATTGGGTTGTGATGAACCGGCTTGGCTGACATGTTATGAGAAGCTGGGGGTGCCAAGTTAAAACTGAGTATGTATATTCACCCTGCCAGTCAGATGAGTTGTCGGGTAACTTGTAATCCACGCAGTTGGATTGTCGATATTCACTGTGAGGTGCGTTTATGAGACGGGTCTGCATGTTCGCGTGGGATGGCACAGGTATAACCGCCTTGGCTTTGTGAATGTCTCGAACACGCATATCTAGGGCTCCGAGGTAGTATGAAACCCTCGAAGTGAGTTTTTGTTCCAGTTTGGCACATCAGACAAGTTCAGCGTCTCCAACATCAACCAGATGCTTTGCACTAGACCACCTCAAAATGAGGACATCACCATTCACAGCAGGCAGGGTAGTGTCGGCGTCAGTTCCTTTGCCGTGAACATCTCTGTCTCTAAGCATGCGAACAAAGACAGCCGTGTCGAGATCTGGCGAGTCAATCATGCTGATATTACCCGCCGTGTCGTTGAGGTTCTGCAACTGCTGGGGGAAAGACGCCAGGAAGGATGAGAGATAGTGGTTATGCAAAAGAGCCTGATGTCTGGTCGCGTAAGCTACTTCTGTAGGAGAGAGCCTGTCTCTGAGCTCTTGGCTTGAGAGGTAGTGCAGGGTGTGTTTGTCGATCTGGGGAGAGTTAGTTTTCTGTGCTGGAGTCAGTGAATTTGTATGACTTACTTTTGCAATGCGGGCTCGTAGAAAGCTTCTCACAAGAAACTTGTACCGCTCGAGTTCGGTCTGGATAACAATGAGGGCAAAGTTGGTCTTGGGGTCCATATCGCCAGTCATGTCCTCGACCTTTTCGATCTGCGACTTTATGCATGCATTGACACGTTCAAACAAGCCATCTGTTGGCCATCTACAGACTACAAGTAAGTATGAAACTCTCAAGACAGATAAGTGAAGGCTTACTCAAGAAGCTCAGGGGCTGAACGTTCAGCGATCCAGAGACGCGTCAGGGCCTGCAGGTCGCGCGTTTCGCTAGGGACGCCGTGAGATTCCGGGTCGACATGGCGAAGGATATCGTCAATGTCCATTTCGCAAAGGCACAATTGTGTGATTCAGCGAGTTTTGTAGTAAGGAGTGAGTATCGCCGTGTTAATCGTTAAGTAGAACAAGTTATGGTGGGGTGTGATGTTGAAGTGCCGTTTCTGTGGTAGCGGGGCCAATTACCTACTTTGACATCCCCCACCATTCGACGTCTATTCCTTTGTCTCTATCAACAACCAACATACCTTAACGGAAAGAGGATTTATGATAACGATAAATACTCAAATGTGAGACAAAAGAGGATCTTGTCGCCAATTATTGAATTGATATGCTTACAGTGTTGCTAATGATAATCTAGGGCTGGATTGGGTAGATCATGACACAAACAAGAGCTTCAGCTTTTCTGGCCCTATCGTTATATTTTGCTCCTATTTGAATTCCATGTGTTTACTCAAGAGGGAGATGTATAAGACCCTGGCAAGAAATAACCATATTTGACTTGTATTATGATCTAATAGTCCGATGTATACCCAGCTCCGTAGCTTGTAACAATATAAACACCTCTAATAAGCACTATCCTCTAGTCCTAGTCTTTATTCGGAGTATACTGTTCCAGTTCCGGCCCAGAAGCATAAGTACCTCTCAATCAATAGAGATAAATTACTGGACCTTCTTGAGAGGCTTATGAGCTTCATGTTGTGCCTTTTCGTAGCCATTGACTCGACCATATGCCCACTTGAGAAGCGAGGAAGAGATGGTAACCAGACCAGCAGAAAAGGTGAAGAGCATGACCCGCTGAGAGGTGGAAAGAAGCTCAAATAGGGGATAAGGGTACCTATTACATGTGAGTATTATCCATCGAGACGTGGAACATGATAAAAAAACATACCATCCATTGTGGCTAAAGCAGAGCTCAACCCAGTACCAGTAGGCAAATGCAACAACTGTGCTGATTGCCATGACTGCATATGCCGGGATAGTCCATGGGGGGCTGAGGAGAACGAGATCCAGAGTCAAGAATACAGCAGGCGCAAGATGGAATCCAATATCAGGAATGATATCCAAGCGAAAGTCATCAGGCATGAGCAGCTTGGGATCAATAAATCTCAAGCCCCAGTACAGGATTGAGATGACAACTTCCAGAGGCGTAGCAAGAACCGCAACAGCGTTCTTTGCCTGGAACAGCGTATGGTTCAAGCTAAGATCGGCCAAGGCCCCGAGAATAAAGGCAATGAGAGATGCTGTGAGGCCGATGATGGTGAGAAATTGGAAATGCCAGCCATAGGCCACAGCGAAGGGCGTATCCCAGATTGTTAGGAAGTAAAAGTTGTAACTGAATGAGGCTATACCGACGAGGTGAAGCAGAAGCGAAGCGGAGCGAGAAGGCGACGTGAGTCGCTGAAGCGGATGACGAGCTGCCATCTTGACTAAAATATGGTCTACTCAAGGTGAGGTTATTCAAACGAATTGTTTTAGTCACCAAAGACACAGAAGAAAGGCTGATGGAATAGGTCTATTATTCATATACAATAAAAACAAGAAATTGAGGTCGTTTGACCCATCTTCGGAGCCGGAGTCTCGGAGCTCATGAGAGCCCGTTACATGTCATCCATTGATATTGGATGACCTCAATGTGGACCTCGGCTCCTTTCAGGAAGCTTCTCAAGATGGTGGGACCAATCATCAGCCACACGTTGAGGTCGTGCCACATGAGGCTGAGTTTGTCCAGACAACACTTGCGACTATCGATAACCCTTGTCGCAAAAGTGTAACCCAACATCTAAGCTTGAAACAACTTCGAGCTGTCGCAACATCCTACTTGCCCGAACCAAGACCCTATAGCGGGCAGTTGAATCAAGATGACTGCAGACGAAGACGATAATCGCTCACAGAAGCGCAGCCACTCCGAGTTTCGCGACGATGCTTCAGGTACCAAACATCACCCGTCGCGTTCCTATCAGTGACACTAACAGGCCCATAGACAGCTCCTCTGACGATGATATGGGCCCTCAGCTGCCGTCTCAAGCCCCCAAGAAGAAAAGACGAGTCCTCCCCCACGAAAAGCTCTACGTCGCTGCCTTGCCCAAGTCAGCCCGTTACTCCAAGTCCCTGATGCACAAGGAGCAGATCCTCTTTGCGACATGGACCCCCCTGACTGAATTTCTGATCACCTCCTCGATAGACGGCGTTGTAAAGTTCTGGAAAAAGATTGCTCAAGGCATCGAGTTCGTCAAGGAGTTCAAGGCGCACAATGGCGAAATCAAGTCGGTCTCCGTGAGCAAGGATGGACGAAGCTTTGCGACTGCTGGCGAAGACGAAACGGTCAAGATCTTTGATGTTATCACATTCGATCTGCTATCCATGATTCCTCTCAACTACGTTCCCAACTGCGTGTGCTGGGTTCACACCAAGGGCGCCTCCTTGCCACTCCTGGCCGTCTCTGAAGAAAAGAAGCCCTTGATACACATCTACGATGGAAGAGGAGAGAAGGAAGAAGCTATCCACACCATCAAGGGCTTGCATCGAAAGCCTGTACATCTAATGGCGTTCAACGAAGCATATGACTGTGTTGTATCAGCAGACGAGGGTGGAATGCTGGAGTATTGGCGACCGAGCGGCAACTATGAAAAGCCTGAGGGTGTCTTTGAGTACAAGAGCTCGACTAACCTGTTTGATTTCAAAAAGGCTAAGTCGGTACCCTCAAGTCTTTCAATATCCCCCAACGGCAATAACCTTGTAGCTTTCTCCTTACCGGACAGAAAGATTCGCATGTTCGACTTTGCGACAGCCAAGTTGCATCGCGAATACGACGAGTCTCTCCAGGTACTTGAAGAGATGCACCGCTCGGGAACAGGGTCAGCCAAACTAGACAACGTCGAGTTCGGTCGGAGGGCCGCCCACGAAAGGGATATCGAGTCGCAGGCGCTCAAGTACAAGTCCAATGTCATCTTTGACGAGTCAGGGAACTTTATCATCTACGGCTCCATGCTGGGGATCAAGGTCCTCAACACATATACAAATCAGGTGGTCAAGGTATATGGCAAAGACGAAAACTTTCGCGCCGTTAATATTGCCATTTACCAGGGTCAATCTCAGAAGAAGGGGATAACGACGGTAGAAATGGGAGCTTCCAGCAACCCGCTCCTTCAGGAAGCAGAATCTCGAGACCCGATCCTGGTAGCAACCGGTGTTGGAAAAGTGCGGTTCTACATGTTTTCCAACGAGGAGGACATCTCTAAATCCACACGAGATGTCCAGAACGAGAAGCCGACAATGCTGGGCCATAAGAAGGACTCACAGACCAAGAAAGCCGAGACTGGTACTGGCGCCATTCTTCATACGACGTACGGAGACATCCACATCCGCCTTTTCCCTGATGCTGCACCAAAGGCGGTTGAGAACTTTGTGACACACTCCAAGAGCGGCTACTACAACAACACAATCTTCCACCGTGTGATCCGCAAGTTCATGATTCAGGGCGGAGACCCGCTTGGCGACGGTACTGGAGGCGAGAGTATCTGGGGACGCGAGTTTGAGGATGAATTTAGTAGTCTCAAGCACGACAAGCCATTTACTGTGAGCATGGCCAACGCGGGGCCCAACACGAACGCCAGCCAGTTTTTCATCACGACAGAAAAGACAGTAAGTCAGCTTCAATGCTTTTGGGATTATAATTTGCTAACGTTGAACAAAGCCTTGGCTGGATGGGAAGCACACCATTTTCGGTCGTGCAACGCAGGGGTTTGATATCATTCATAAGATTGAGAATGTGCGGACGCACAAGGAGAAACCGGAGGAGGATATCAAGGTGCTCAACATTGATATTATATAGTAATTCACCACGTTACAAGGTGCTAGAACTCACCAGTAGAAGAAGACGGGATTTCTGTATGACGCAAAAGGTTGATGTAAGTATTGGAGAAGCCAAAGCTATATAAGAGACAAGAAGACAGCATCGGACATCGAACTCCGCTACAGTAGTTGCTTCACAACTATTATCTTTCGTAGTATAGTGGTCAGTATGCAAGCTTGTCACGCTTGAGACCCGGGTTCAATTCCCGGCGAGAGAGTCACCCCTGATGCTTACATCAGAATTTATTTTTGCGTCCAACTGTATGTAGTTCGAATGTTTTATTCTGCGTCCCTTTTTCATTTTCTCGAAAGCCTAATTCAGGCCGATGGTGCTCTGCGGATAACGCGGCTAAACGCGCTTAACTCATGCGCCACGTTAGTCAACAGGCGCAACCCAACTTTATTAACCCTTGACCAACGCGACTTTAAAAGAGAACGCTTGATGTTTACTAGTGCCCCGCATATGAACATCAACAACTCGATTCTTCACAAACTTAAGTCGCATGGCCGAAAGAAAACAATCTAACGGAGTAGGAGCTGGGGCTGGGCAACCGACGATGTCAGAGTACAAGAAGGCGCAAGCTCGGGTGCGGGAACTGGTCGAGAAGCGAAGGCTTCTAGAAAGACGCTTGGTGAGCTCCCCCAGTCAGTGTTTCTTTGCGAAGACGCTTTACTGACATTTGAAGACGCAAGTAGAAGATGGAATTGCGCAGAAGGAGGCGGCCTACCTCGATAGCACACCGACCGGCAACATCATCACAGGTTTCGATAACTACATGAAAGGCACGAGCGGTGCAGCGGCACAGCGACGAAAAGCCGGCCTGATGGAGCAAAACAGAGTATTCTCGCGATCATCAATTTCATACCGACCGAACAACCTGGTAAGAAACCCGAGCAATGTTGGTGTAGCTGCAAGATTGCAATACTGACGATGGATTCTGCAGGAGGGCATTACTCCTGGATCAGGAGGCTCGACACCAGCTGGCGCGACACCATCATCAGCTGCATTCCGCGACGGACCCTCAAATCATGCGACGCCAACGTCTGCTACTGCGATTAAGAACGTGGGCAAGACGAAGAAGAAGACGGCCGAGCTTGAGGATAGCGAGAACGATACTGCGACGAGCAAGAAGCGAACCAATTTTGGAGCGCAGCGCAAGTAGCGCGGCTACTTGTCATGATACACTTGTTATTGGGTTGGTTTTGGGCGTTGGTATAAGGTATGGAACTATTGCATGGTCTTGGTGGCGTTGGGAGGTTGATGTATGTACAAGAATAGACCCTTCTTATGTCTATGAGTTTTCTGGATGAAGCTTCTGAACAGCCTGCTTGTTGCAGTGGCGTGGCGTGAACACATGTGGAATGGTTAGTAGTCCCATACGCCGGTGAAATTCAAACTGTCTGAAACGGTCCTGTACTCTTCCTCATGAATCTCCGTGTACACAATGGGCGACGTAGCGAGATTAGGGTCAACCCACGAATTGCTGAGTTCGAAGCCATGGATACCAAGGCTGAGCAGCGGGTTTAGAAAGACAGTGTGGTTAACAAGGGTTGATTGAGGGTACAGGGGATCAATCCATAATACTTCTGCTCCTGGCCAACAGGATGGTTCCGTAACTAGGGTGTTTGTGGAACTTGCGAGCTTGGAAGATTAAGATAATACTGTAGGCAACTTACCTAGGTAATATTATTGAAACTTCTACAGCTCTTTATTTTACTTATATCTAGAAGTATATATGGTAAAGTAATAATTGACCAATGATGATCAGTAGCTCTCCAGCTTCGTCTAAAGCATCATCGTAAGCTGACACTATTCCGCCCTATCAGATTGGAGCTCTGCTCAAGTCAAGACGGACTGACGCATAAAGAGATATGGGTATTAGAATAACACAACCCGCGCCTTTTGAAGAAGACGGTTTTCAGTATATAAGAATGTATGCTTTATCAACAGATGCATTACTGACTGTCTAAAACATGTCTACCTACTAAGTGTAGGTATGGAAGTATAGGTAGGTAGGTGGGCTAGGTAACCGGAAGAGAGGGGCCGAGCGGGCAGCTGGTCATGGAGAATCGAGAGGGGGCGGGAAGGACCCAGGGTGCTCGTACCTACCTTACCTGGTTGTATGATGGTCACTTCAACTGGACACGACGTCTCTTGACCCCTCTCTCTTCAATATTCACAGCACTATCTACTCTACTCCTTTTACATCCCATCCTATCACTGTCCTCTCGCATTCTCGATACCCTCACAATTTCCATGATGACGAGACAGGCTACCCGGTTCACCCCCGAGGTGCTGCTCTCGGCCCCGCGCCGTTCTACCGGCGTCCCAAACTCCACAGGAGAGCTCATCCTCTACACCGTAAGTCATTTTGTCGATAGCTTCAATTGGTCTCGACGACGACTCAGATTGGTGGTGAATATCTTGCTCATCAATCTAGATCTCCTCTTACTCATTCGAAAAACACTCCAAGTCATCCCAGATCCGCATCCTCAACATCAAGGATGACACTTCCCACGTCATCTGTGAAGACACGTATGCCAGTGACCCTATCTGGATTGGTGAAAAGGAGATTGCCTTTATCAAAACTAATAGTGAGAATGGATGCTCATCTCTTTATTCTCAACATGTTTTTGAGAAGCCTGAGTAAGAATGTTCCCATAGCAAACGCCCATGTAGAAGCTAACACGGGTACCCAAGACCGCGCATGATTAGCTGCTTTGCCGGAAGCATCTCTAATCCAAAGGCAAAGGTTCTTTCTGACAGCGAGGTTGCCTTTGTCTGCTCTGCCTTGACCACACCTAAGGGCGACATGTATTGGCCATCTACAGAATCTAAGAAATATACGTCGGCCAAGATCTACACTGGCCTATTTGTTCGCCATTGGGATACTTGGAACACCGAGAACCAGAACTCGCTTTGGTACGGCGTACTGGAAAAGAAGCACGGCAGATGGATCCTCGAGAAGTCTGGCCTCAAAAACCTTCTGGCAGGTACTCGCTTAGTCTCACCCATTCCTCCTTTTGGTGGCTCGGGGGATTTTGACGTCTCCAAGGATGGTATTGCCTTTGTCGCCAAGGACCCAAATCTGAATCCAGCCAGAAATACTAAGACAGACCTTTACTATGTACCTCTCAAGTCCTGGCTAGATAAGCCCTCTACACCCCAAATTGTTAAGACAGGACGACTGCGAGGATACAGTGTTGCACCAGCATTTTCCAACGATGGCAAGAAGCTTGCGTTTGCTCGAATGAAGCACCAACAGTACGAGTCTGATAAGACGAGATTGCTATTAATACCCGATGTTACCGACTTGAGCAACGTACAAGAATTTTACCAGACAGATGATGATGAGGGTGGTTGGGATCTAAGACCCGACTGGGTGGTCTGGAGTACGGATGACAAAGTGCTGTATGTTGCAGCGGAGAAACACGGACGTTCGGTGCTTTGGAAGCTACCATCTGATACCTTGAAAGCTCGTGACCTTCCTGAGGCTATTCACGAAGAAGGGTCTGTTGTCGAGGCCCACACTCTGGGAGGCAGTGACTCACTGTTCATTACGTCCAAGTCCCGCGTTGAGAGCTCAAGCTACGGTATCCTGGACCCGGAGACCAAATCAGTCAAGGTGATATCTGCTAGTTCTAAGAATGGCAAGACATTTGGCCTTTCCAAGTCTCAGGCCACTGAGATTTGGTACCCGGGATCGGCTGGTTATGACAACCACGCCCTGGTCATGTTACCCTCGCACTTTGACAAGTCCAAGAAGTACCCGTTGGCTTTCTTGATCCACGGTGGACCGCAATCGGCTTGGACAGACGATTGGAGCACTAGATGGAACCCGGCCATCTTTGCTGAGCAGGGTTACATAGCAGTGTGCCCCAATCCGACCGGCAGTACTGGATATGGACAAGCTCATATCGATGCGATTGCCAACCACTGGGGAGGTGCTCCGTACGAAGATCTGGTAAAGTGTTTTGAGTACCTCGAGAATCTCGACTACGTGGACACAGACCGGGCAGTTGCTCTCGGAGCCTCTTACGGTGGATATATGATCAGTAAGTTTAGATACTATCAGAGAGACCGTTAGAGTCATGTCGCTGACACGATTGCAGATTGGATCCAAGGCCATGATCTAGGGCGCAAGTTCAAGGCCTTGGTATGCCACGATGGCGTCTTTTCAACGCAGAACCAGTGGTCAACTGAAGAGCTCTTCTTCCCAGAGCACGATTTTGGTGGAACACTCTGGGAGAACCGCTCTGGGTATGAGAAGTGGGATCCATCGTTGCATACTGGCAACTGGGCCACTCCGCAATTGGTAAGAATAATACACAAGCAATGACATGGTCCTCCGCTTACCTTATTAGGTTATCCATAATGAGCTTGACTATCGTCTTCCTATTTCGGAAGGGCTGGCTATGTTCAATGTATTACAGGCCCGGGAAGTGCCTAGTAAGCTCGTTATGTTCCCTGATGAGAATCATGTAAGTTTGTGAAGCAACTAGCTAGATCACTTGCTAATTTGATGCAGTGGGTGTTGAAGCCCGAAAACTCGCTTGTTTGGCACAGGGAGGTCCTGAATTGGATCAACAAATATAGCGGCGTCTCAGACCAGATAAAGCTAGAGGAGCAGACGGAAGAAATGACCGTATAGGTAGATATCTCATTTGAGTGGGGTAGGATTGGACCAGATGACTGAGAAGGGAGATTGTACGATTAAGGACGAATGGCTCTTGGGTTGAGGTTGAATACTGGGCCATAATATGAAGCTGAATCGGATCGTTTTGTATAAGGATGTGTTTTTATTGCTACCATAAGAGACTTCTACATGCTGCAAGTCCGTTAAAAGTTCTGAGAGCCAGCTTGAGTATGTTCGCCAAAGTACCCAAAAGTGAAGCATATAAAGAGCATACCATAATTTAGGTAGCAAATAGATATGACCACAGTTTATTGTAGATCTAATAATTCTTTCTGTAGAAATATTATAATGAGAGTTGCCTAACTGGAAAGAAACCTTGGACGTTATTGGCACTTCTGAAACACCACTGAACTAGCCACCCGATAGAAGTGACAAATAATGTTAAAGAGGTGGAATATGTGGCGTAATGATTTGATCATGTTTGCTAGGTACTATTGTTTGAGGATTGTATTGTCGACCTTTAAGGTGTAAGTCCTTACCTATTATGCAGCTGTTTGCTGTCTCCACTCTTTTAGAGCCTACCCTCTGACAGCTCTGCACTTACCCCAAAAGTTGAACCTCTAACCTCCAAGAAGCTTCATCGCAAACAGCTTCAACCATTTTTGAGCATTTTCAAGGCCTATTATTCGGATATGCGCTGCAGGGCCCTCACACCAATTCTTCGATGACGGCCCAGCTCAGCTACTGCGATATCGAACGAATCAGTAGCTTATCAACCGACGGGAACCTTTTGACTATCGCAAGCTGCCTACGAAAGCGCAAGTGAAGGAAACATAACAATCTTCGAATAGAAAGGATACATTTTCGCTTTTCTTTATCCAACCATGACGACACCGCCTGCGATCTTTCACGCGCTTCTTCGCCCATCCATCCTCCAGATCCTCCGCTCTACCGGCTACCACTCGACGCGCCCAGCTGTACTCGACTCCTTGACCGACCTGGCTGCCCGATACTTGTTGCTTCTCTGCCAGAACACCGCCGAGCACGCGTCGCATAATCAGGGTAACAGTGCCGACTTTACAATCGCAGACGTACGCATGGCGCTTCAGGACACGGGCGCTCTGATGCCACAGCGCGTCCCGGCCGAGGAGATGTGGCGCGGCGAGGAGGATCTGCGCGGAGTGGAGGAGTTTATAGCATGGTTTGCGGGACAGCGCATGAAGGAGATGATGGATGTTGGCAGTGGAGATGGTGAGACGGATGCTACGGATTACTTGAATGGTGAGTTTTGCTACAGGACACACTCAACAAAGTCACTGACGGGGGTTCTTTGCAGCTCTAAAGAAGAAGCACAGTAAAACCGGCGATGACGCTAAGTACCACGGTACCATTCTCGGCCGCGGACACGATACGGGCGAGATACAAGTTGAGGGCGGTCCGGCCACGAGTATCGCCGAATGGATTTCCAAGCGCTCCTTGCCAGCAGGCAGCCCAACACCTGAAGGAGAAGAGCAGCAGGATGATGACAACCAGGTTCCCCAGCAACAAGCTCCCCAAGAAAACGGTCACGCCAGCGACGACGAGTCCGGACTAAGTTCCGTAGGCGATCGTATAGACCAGGACACGATGGACCTATCATAGGAACTGTTCAATCATGAGGGATACGAATCATTCGACGATACTATCGTTGCAGTGGAAGATTTCTTTAGGGGCTTGGTTTAATTTGCATAGCGACGGAGTTCTTCGGGGGAAGGCAAAGGGAAACAACAAAACGATATCTTGGCCTTACGAGGCTTTTTTCTTCTTCTTTAACTTGGGAGTGTTTTTTGCTCTTTGGTTTGATTCTGCTGTAGAGTAAACATGCGTGTATCAGAACAGTCTTGAACTATATTATACTTGTTTATTTCAAGTCTTATTTTCCTTGTTAACCCTTAAGCGTCATATCATATCGAGGATGCTAGCTATAGACTTTTCAGTTATCAAGAGGTTCAAAATGTTCACGGACTACATATGTGCTACCCTAGGTAGGATATAATTTATCAAGAACAACCGAGGTGTTCATACCTAAATTTACAGTACTTTTATTTCCTTATTACCTAGATCTTCACTCTTATAACCATATATCATAGAGAGGTATAAGCTATAGTGGTTGTATTTTCTTTGACCCATGGGCCTATCCTTTATTTTACATCTAATACGCTTCTTTGAGCTTTTGTAGTATACAAAACTGCAACGGGCATTGCTAGACCCTATTGCTATCATAGTGTACATATAAATTGACTCGGAGATATGTCATAACTTTTCCCAAGCGCCGTTACATGCTTCCTTTCTATCGCTTTCCTTTTCCCTTTCTCAATAATTCATACACTCCCATCTGGGTTGCCGCCTCTATAAACAGCTGTCTTTTGACGCCCTCATCGCCAGCAGCAGGCCAATACAGCTTCTGCAGATACTCAAACAGAGCTTCGCCGCGACGGTCGTCCTGAAGACGTGATTCATCACCCTCGGCCCAGGCGAGGAGACCATAATCAAGGTTCCGCTTCGCGTGCATGAGACGGCGTCGGTGCGTTGGCGAATCCCATGATAGCTTGGTTGTCTGTAGGACCATTTCGAGAACGAGTGTCTCAGGCGGCAGGAAGCCAAATACCTGGCGGAGAGTTGTCAAGGCGACGACAAACCCTGCGTTATCATTGATGCGGCGAAACGTGTGTAAGATCTTGCGCGCGAGCTGGCCATCCATGCCCTCAGGTTGGAAGACATGCTGGAACTTGGCCGTCTCAGCAAACATGGCACGAGCAGCTTCAGCCTGGGCTGGGATAATGCCAGCTGATGCGTGCAAGCGGTTGATGGCGATGGTCTTCCACAATGCACTGAAGGTATAGGGGTCGGGCTCGACACCCTTCTCTGTGACAAGGGTATGGTATAGGTCCAACGCCTCCTTTGACTGTCCTGCTTGGATGTAGGATTCGAGAAGCTGGTTGATGACAAACGAGTCGGCCTTCATCTCGGCTTCACGGCATGCCTCCCAAAGCATTAAGAGACGATCATGCAGATCTCGCAGACGGTAATTCTCAGCCAAAAGTGAGAACGTCTCCAAGGTCGCTCGTGGTAGGGGTGATATGCCGACTTCTTTTGCTGGTTTGTCTTGAGGAGATTTGTTATTTCCTCGGGCCTTGACGAACTCGATTCGAGTTTCGATCATACCCCAGGCCATCCTATCCGCCTTTTCAAGATCTTCAACACCTCCTGCTCGTTGCCAAGCTCCAATGAGGCCGTTCAGCTGGATAGGAGATGCTTCAATGCCTTTCTGTCCCATAAATTCTACAACGCTGTGAGCACCGTTCAAGTCGCCAGCTCCGATGAGCCTCTTCAACCACTTTCCAAAGAAGAACTTGTTGGCCACAACTGATGGCATTTTCTTTTGCTTTTTCAGATCGATCTTGCCGTCACTCATCATATCGACGAAAGCGTACAGGGCGTTCTCGGTCTGGTGTGTCGTCAAAAAGTAGGATATAACTTGATCGTAGTCGGTGAGCTTCATATCTGCACCAAGAAGCTCACGTAGTTGACGATACGCGGCCCAAGCCTTCTCCTGACCCTCTCCCGTACCAAGTTCGGACCATGTCCGAATAAGAGGCATCAGAATGCGAGGGTCCATTTGATTCTGGATGAGCTTATTGATAGCTCGCTGCGCCTGATCCAAGTCTCCCATGCGACAGTACATTCGTACACCAAGTTCCCAGAACTCCTGAAATGTCTCGGCGTTTTCGTCGCCCAGCGTGCTCATGCATCGCTTCCAGTTTTCAACTGCTTTTGACTCCCACCCATCGACAAATACCGCCTCGATTGTCAAGAGCTGCTGAGTAGGATTCAGAGTAACCTTGGCTTCGCTCATGTCTCGAGCCAGCAGCGCAACGTGGGACAGGCGATGAATATTGACTGATTCATCTGCTGAGAATACCTTCCACAGTAGGTCCCAGACCTCAAGAGGAACATGACCCCAGCCGTGTGCAAGGGAAAGCCTGGCTGAGTGGTAAGCCTTGTATACCCCTTGCACCGTCTTCATTGTGAGCTTGACACCTCGGCGTAAGTCCCTAGCGGTGCGGGCCAATACTGTATTGAGACGAGCCACCTTTTTACGCTGATTGATCGTATATGGCTTCTCCGGAACCTGAGGCAAAGCTATTCGAGAGCCCAAGGACCCAAACTCGGGCAATCCTGGAAGTTCTGAGTCCAACTCCTCCAACAACTCTTTGGGCAGATCTGCTCCAGTTTTATCAATCTCTTCATCGATTGCTGCAGTATAGGCGTCCAATTTTGCAATAATTCTCTCGAGGTCGTCCGCTGTCTTCATATTCTGCCAGTCGCTGCCCAGCTGATCGACCACGTCTTGAAAGGCCGCCTTCTCATCCTGCCCACCAATATCTTCCTTAATCTCCAAGAGAGCATCCTTAAGGCCAGAAGTGTCGACTTCGTGAAGCGATGCGCCAAAGGCTTCTTCTCCAGGAAGCTCTGTTCTCTTGTCGTGGTCTTGCTCGAAGAACCTCACGCTGAACGAATCATTGACATCCTTCTTAGGGCCTCTCAGGGATCTTATTCGATCAATGTACTGCTTGAGCTCAAATTTGCTAGGTTTTCGTGTCACGGAATCGTCGACCGGCCGTTGCGCGGTGGCTTTTGAACTGTAAGCTGCTGCCGCTATTCGTGGTTGCATCGGTCGGTGTCGAATCGCTAACCGACATGAACGACATATCGTCTCGTTTCGACATCGTAGCTCTAGTAGCAGCGGTCGGCCCGCCATTCTCAGTGCATAGGGCGCCAAGTGTGAAGTTTGGAACTTGGGATGATGAGGGACGCTGAACCTTTTCAGAAATGTTATCGATAAGGCCTCTACAAATCTGCCACTTACAAAGGATTTGGAGAGAAGTATTTTCACCGCCTTCTCTTTCGAGCTATCGAGGCAAGTTTTCCAATGGCAGAAAATTAATTTTTGTCTGGAGCTCGGCGGCGGACTGGAAATATTGCGACTCCAAAGATACCCCCAAAGTAGGAGCAAAAAATGTCGAATTCTACGCCAGAATTCCTCCGATTCACAGGACATCGGTCCTTCACCCAG
This sequence comes from Fusarium buharicum, assembly GCA_014822075.1. Lineage (NCBI taxonomy): Eukaryota > Fungi > Ascomycota > Sordariomycetes > Hypocreales > Nectriaceae > Fusarium > Fusarium buharicum. The sequence continues at coordinate 14,055 of JAATHB010000603.1, read as the reverse complement.
AGACTGATTCTCTCAACACTGACCGGCCGACCTATTCATATCTCCAAGATCCGAAGCACATCCCCTACGAATCCCGGTCTCGCTCCCCATGAGATTTCCTTCTTGCGCCTGCTCGAGGCCGTCACCAATGGCAGCTCAATGCAGATTTCCTATACGGGTACCACAATCACATATCATCCTGGTCTGATCACGGGAACTATCGCTGGCTTTGGCGCCTCTGACGGCGATGTCATTGAGCACAACATCTCCCAGAACAACACCCGGGGGGTCACCTACTTCCTCATGCCTCTCTGCCTACTGGCTCCCTTCTCCAAGGCGCACATGAACGTCCGATTCACAGGCCCCGGTGTCATCACCTCATCTACTGAGACGGGCGACATCTCAGTCGATTCCTTTCGAACAGCCATCCTCCCTCTCTTTGCCCTCTTTGGCATCCCGCCCGCGCGGATCGAGCTGAGGGTGCTACAGCGATCCTGCGCTGGACCTGGTGGAAAGGGCGGTGGCGGCTGTGTCGAGTTGCGGTTTGCGAGCCAAGTGCGACTACCGAAGACGCTACATCTCAACCGAAGCCCAGGCCGTATAAAACGCATCCGCGGTGTCGCATACTGTACTGGAGTGTCTGCCTCCAACAACGCCCGCATGATTCACTCAGCGCGCGAAGTTCTAAACACTCTGGTATCCGACATTCATATTGCTGCACAGTATGATCAGGCGCCGCTTGTGCCCACAGGTGACAAGGCAGGAAGCAAGAGACGACTGGGAATTGGATTTGGTCTGAGCTTGGTCGCTGAGTCGAGCGCTGTGGGTATTCTCTACTCGGCAGATGTGGTTGTCCCGCCTCAGGGCGGTGTTATTCCCGAAGACATCGGCAAGCGATGTGCTTACCAGTTGCTTGAGACAATCTCACAAGGCGGTTGCGCTACACAAATTTCAGCAAAGACGATGCTTGTTCTCATGGCTATGGGATCGGAAGATGTTGGTCGCCTCAGGATTGGGCGAGATGTGCTTGGGACAGAAGACATGGTTGGCCTCGCGAGGGACTTGAGGACGTTCGGCGCGAGCAGCTGGGGGTTGAGAGACGTGGAAGACGACACGAATGATATCATTGTTTCTGTTAAGGGTACTGGCGTTGGTAATGTGGGAAGAAAGATAGCGTAAAAGCAAAAACTAATTCATTTTCTGTTCAATTCACGCATGCCGAGCACTCAGTTATCCTTTCGTCAACGTCCTCACTATTATCTATCGTTCTGGGTCGTCCGCGCTGGCACGTTCATACCTCGCCTGCGAGCTTCGATAGAAGCCATAGTTGCCCCGTAGCTGATACTACGTAGGGAATATGCAGCTATTCTCTCAGAGTTCATTGCCGCATTACGAAGCGAATGAAGAACGTGATATTCGCCGATGATGGCATTTCCAGAGCTCAACACGTCCGATAAATGAGACCTTGTCGGTTCATCGACGAGCAAATCTCTATTAGATGGCTCTGACTCTCCCGATGCGGAACTGGTCTCTTCTGCTGCACCAACATGGCGCAGGGGCTGCAGCTCGATGTCGTCTGTCTCGTTGGCTGGCTGAGCACCAGCCATGTCCCGAGATACACCACGCTCCTCCGCATCCAAGTCTTCTATAGTGGGTGCTATTTCTTGAGCTACCTCTGGTACCATGGGACGAAAGGTTTTGAGAGTCAGACGAAGCCTCTCTCGTTCAGTGTGTACCGTCAACATTAGACATTGAACAGCGAGTATCATAAAATCGGCTAAAAAGTAATAGGCTCGAGAAGTAGGTGGTTTCTGGCCTATAAAATCAATAATCAGGCCACCATGCATGTAGCCTCGATGATAGTCCGGGCCGGTGGGGAGGGAGGCAAAGATATGAAGAAGCATGCAGATGATATTTGGAACAAGTACCAAAAAGACATGTATGGTGCTTGCGGGCATTAAAAAAGGAAAAGAGTCGTCCTTTGGGGTCAGGTATAGATATTGGCCAACAGATCGTAGAACAAATCGAAACATGGAGCACCTAGAAAGGCATCATTTGTAAGCGCAACTCAGGAGCAAAGGACAGCTTCGCATACTCCATATAATACAGCGCACTTAACTCCGCAAAAACCAGGGTATCAAGACTCTTGAGCAAATGTGTAATGAGTTCCAACTTTCTCGCTAAACCAGGATTTCGCTTCTTCCTGCTCTTCTTCTTCTTGCGACGCTGCGAATGGGATTGGGCGCGCGACCTAGACGGCCTCGATTGCTCGGATGGCAGATTCCATGTGACGCGGCTACCAGACGAGGCATTGGCGGGTTCGGCCGGTGAGGGAGAGGCATCGTTTGGCGCCGTAGAGCTCGGCGAGGCATCATCGCTCATTCTCGAGTATCGTCATCTGCCGGCGAGCTAGTTCTGCATGAGCAGGGCGACCTCAGGAGAAGCACGTGCAGATCATGGAGCAGCTTTTGCAAACGGCGTATACGATGCTTGCGGTAAAGGCTCGGATGTTAAGGTTGATATGTATATCAGAGACAAATTCGATTGACGATATGCGAATTCAAGACATGGGTTTACGAAAGTCTTTTGATGGAATGGAACTGACGAGCATGAGGCGACCTGAGCCGCCATGATAAGATTGCAGGGATCATGCGTGACAGGCAGGCTACTAAGCCCGGCAGGTGCAATCTGTACATGACGGATAAAGAATGGTCCGGAGATGGCGGGGACAAAGTACACAAGTACCTGAGTACCCCGCCATCGGATGTGCTGTGGTGGGTGATGCAGCAGCAACGGCCCAAATAATTTCTGCCCGCCGTGACTCAGAGAACAACGACCTCCAAGAGTGCACCCACGAACCCGTCTCAGCTCCTCACGACTAGAGAAGCAGCTATCATGACGACCTCAAGCTCCGCCCCCTCGGGGGATCTTACCTCACAAATCCTGCAGGCTGTATCGGAAAAGAGCCCTTTGCTCTCCTCTGAAGCCTTCCCCGCCATCGCCTTCCAGGACATCAAGGCTGCCCTCGACCGTCTTGCTTCCCGATCTATGGTTACCTACGAGACAATTGACCGAGAAGAGGCTATTCTTGAGCCTGAGGCGGAGCAGATTGCAGAGCATGGTAGTCACGAGGCGCGTGTCTTTGAAGCGCTGCGAAACGCTGTGGAGGGGTTGTCGATCCAGGACTTGGAAAAGGCCATTGGTGACAAGACAGTGACCAAGGTTGGCCAGGGCAAGGCTTTCAAGGCGAAGTGGATCACAAAGAGCAGAGATGGCAAGCTGGTTGCTACTGTACGTATCATGCTATGCTTCTATCTTATTTCCCATCATTGCTGGCACCAGCCGTTAACTGACATCTTATGTAACAGGCCGAGTCGATTCAAGATGTTGCCCGAGCACAGCTCCAGCAGATCAAGGAGACCCGAACCCACGAACCCGAGATCTTGACTGATCTGCGAAAGCGAAAATTGATCAAGATGCAAAAGGTTATCAGCTTCAAGATTGAGAAGGGCCCCAAGTTTGCCCTGGAGATTCAGAAGGAGGAAACGGATTTGACGGCCGATATGATTATGTCTGGGTCATGGAAGACTGCCAACTTCAAGCCTTATAACTTCAAGGCCCTTGGCGCGGACCAGAACGCAGGTGCACTGCACCCCCTGAACAAGGTGCGACACGAGTTCCGACAAATCTTCTTCGAGATGGGTTTCGAAGAGATGCCTACCAACAAGTTCGTCGAGACGGGATTCTGGAACTTTGACGCTCTGTTCGTGCCTCAGCAGCACCCTGCCCGTGATCTTCAGGATACCTTCTACATCTCAGACCCCAAGGTTGGTGATAAGCCACGATCAGAGGTCGAAGGACAGAACACGGAAGAGTACTGGGAGAACATCAAGGAGGTGCACCAGAACGGCAAGTTTGGATCAATTGGTTACAGGTATCCCTGGTCGGCGGAGGAGACTAAGCGACTGGTGCTCCGAACCCACACTACTGCGATTTCAACGGCGATGCTGTACAAGCTGGCGGCGCAGAAGGGACCTGATGGTCGACCACCTCCTGCACGATACTTCTCGATTGATAGAGTTTTCCGTAACGAGACAGTGGACGCAACCCATCTTGCCGAGTTCCACCAGGTCGAGGGTGTGATTGCCGACTACGGGCTCACGCTAGGAGGACTCATGGAGTTTATGGAGGTCTTCTTTGCCAAGATGGGCATCACCAACCTCAAGTTCAAGCCAGCCTACAACCCGTACACTGAGCCTAGCATGGAGATCTTCAGCTACCATGAGGGCCTGGGTAAGCTGGTGGAGATTGGAAACAGTGGAATGTTCCGACCTGAGATGCTGGAACCCATGGGCTTGCCCAAGGACATGCGGGTGTTTGGCTGGGGTCTCTCTCTAGAGCGACCGACTATGATCAAGTACAAGATCTCCAACATCCGAGAGCTGCTGGGCCACAAGGTGGATCTCAACTTTATCGAGCGGAACCCTGCTGTGAGATTAGAGAAGGAATAAAATGTGGGATGCATCTACTTGGGAGGTAAAAAAACGAGATGACGAGTGTGTTGGTTGATAGAGGACGGTGTCTAGAGATCCCGATGCAGTGCGTGTATTACGACTTAGACGATATATCAAAATAAAAAAACCGGATAGTTCAAGCGTATTTCCAGGTCAGCCCTCATGACTAGATTTCTATGCCATTATATTCATAGATTCATAAGAGAAACAATCACTCTATGAAATCGGGAAGACTGTTCTCTACCTAGGTAGAATAAGCATAAGACTTTGCGGGGATGATACTTTTAGTATTTTCTTTGTAAATATTGTCTTGTATCGCAGTCTATTACCATGCACATGGAAGTGATTTCACCACCCTTGCACGTCAAGTTCGAATCGAGAATAGGGGTCCTCTGGAGATGATGACTGATGCATAGGGACCCTGACTAGAGACGGCAATCGGGAGTCATGTCGTCAGTTGAGGTCTGTTTCAAAGATCTGCCCCACAAGTATCGAAGCCATTCACGTCGATGACTTTGTTGGGGAGAGATTACGCACACGACAGTTTGGACCCTGAATATCCTGACGTTGATTGATTTCTCGGCAGTTCAATCTGTAAACTCAAAAGACGCTTACAAGATGGTGGTTGTCAGCCCGTTTGGTTGTTGTTGTGATGGCATTGCATGAATGATACCTGATTCATAATCGCAAGTCCCGGGACAGGGCAGTGCTTCCTCACCCCGCTTTCGGCACCTTCCTTCGCTTGCCTTGACCCACACAGCGCCGAATTGACCGGCCCCACGTCCCTTGGGCCCCGCTTCCAGCTCTGGTACGGAGACTACGGGTGCATCCACTTCAACCTCGTCATTGAGATGAGAGTTACGATTTCGACGTTCAACATTTGTCGTCAGTATCGTCTGATACATGAACACCTGTCAGACCCCGCAAGCAAAGGCATTGCACAAGTAATCTCACTTTTGAATGAAGCAATTGGTTCTCTCTCGCTCCGTTAGATGCAACGCTACAGGCATTCGCATATGCATGTTAGTTACAGTACAGTATCATCCATATGCAACCTGGGGGAATAAACGCCCGTGGCGTCTCTTCCCCGCGTAAACTTACTGGTGTTTGTAATTCCCCTGCCAAGTTGTGGGTGGTCTGATCTGGAGCAGCTCTCTGACAAGCCTTTCTCCGCGTCTGGGCATGAGTTGGTGGGTAAAGATCAGCGTCTAAGCTGGCCATGATGCTCACAAGCGAGATGCTCATCGTTGAATATCTCTGCCCCACGCTTTCTCTCTTGTTTCCATGTGTTTGAATCGAGAGGCTCTTTGTGAGATTTGTAGGGAAGCTATTCCGTTGTCTGACGATCGAAACGTCGTGGTTGGTTACAGCGATAGAAGGCGAATGAGAGACGCCACTTTTGTCATGGCATGGTTGGCTAATGCTGGAAAGAGGATGGCCAGCACGTTGGGATGGGACGTCCGGCGAAAGCTTATGTATCTATCTGTCTATTGGTCGATTGCCATTCGTTCTGCAGTCATGATGGGTGATTGACTTCCCTCCCGTGGCACGCGAGATCAAGCCCTGGCTTGGTCGAGACATCCCTAGCATAGAGTTACCTTACCTCGAGTGAGAGAAAGGGTCAAAGATCGACGGTAGGTAGCTTGTCTGATCTCTCCTGCTCCTCGTGTGCATTTATAAACTCGGCTGCTCTCCCCCTCTTTGTCTCTTGACTTTCTCATCTTCATACCACACCTCATATTTCAACAATTGACATCCTACCGATCATCCACGAACGTGTCCTGCAATTAAAGGACACTTACAGCTACAACTCAACTCAAACAAACTACACCACTTTCATCATGGATTCCGGTGCTCCTCAATCTACCCCTACTGGCAACGTCAGCGGGCGTCGCCGAGTACGTCCCCCCTCCTGCCCACCACCTTCTGTAACAATACTAACAAGCTTCACCAACAGAGCTCAGGATTCATGCCCGCCTTCGCCAGTCTGCACGAGCAGAAGCGCGGCTCTCAAGATAGCGCCACCCGCCGTGCGAGTATGTCAGACCAACAGGCAAAGGGCGGCATCTTTAGCCAGTTCTTCCACAAGTACGTCACATCACTTACACCGCGTCATTCGATTCTCATGCTGACATTTACGCCCGCAGCAACTTTGGCAAGAACGCTAACAAATAAACGACATGAACATTATGAATTGAAGGCATTGGCCAATGTATTATTAGTATCATGATGGCGGGTTTCTAGGGCGTTCATGTTTTGCTCTTCTGTTCCAGTCGGTAGTTTGGCCACGGAGTTGATGCGAAAGCGAGCCTAGTTGTAGGAGTAGTACAGCACAATAACGATGCGATATGATTCGTTAAATTATTCTTTCTCTGTGAACCTGTAATGACGTGCTGGAAACGTGATGTTCAGGAACACAGTCACATCTGTCTAAACCCAGGGCGCCACGTTATATCGGCTAATTCACGAGTTGGCTAAGGCTCGTTACCCTGACATTAAAACGATTCCAAATGCTTCAAGAAATGACAATGCCTTTAAATCAGTCATAACGACCTGACGCCCTTTGCAACTGTGTCGCACACATCCATATATCCGACAGCGATGATATCTACACCGTCATCCGTCTAGTGCTTTTGTGTACTTTTATCCCTACATAGCTATCCATTGAAACCCCCGTATTCTAAGCCTTGACCATGAAAATCTGTCACTTGTTAGCAAAACCACTCTTCAAAAGGGCTACAGGGCAATACAAACCTGGTTCAGTGCCTTGGTATCCAACACAGCCTGCCTCTTCTGCGCAATAAACCGTGACCGCACAAAGTTCCTGCTACCTTGTGGAGTAGATGTTCCAGACGGTGTTGTTACTCCTGTTCCTGGGACTGATGCCGCGGGCGTGGAGTCCTGTGTGACGGCCGTGCTTGTGGATTCTGATGCTGCCGCAGACTCCTCCTTCTTGCGCTTTTTCTTATCTTTCTTATCTTTCTTATCCTTCTTGGACTTCTTGTCCTTGACCTTGTCCTCGTCTGATTCCTCGGAAGATCGGCTCTTGTCCTTAGACTTGGATTTGCGCTTCTTGGAGCGCTCTTCTGTAGGCGTTGCCTCGTCCTCGTCTGAGGCCTCCTCTGTTGACTTCTTGCGAGACTTGTCCTTCTTGGATTTCTTTTCCTTCTTCTTGGCCTTGGTGTCGTCGCTATCGGCCTCCTTTAGCTTGCGCTCCTCCTTGCGTCTCTTCTTGCTCTTCGAGTCGGATTCGCGGCTGGAGGATTCTTCTTCGTCTTCGTCGCTGGCTTTTCGCTTCTTAGACTTCTTTTCTTTCTTTGATTCCTTTGGTGTCGGTGCGGATTCCATAACCACGTCTTCGTCAGAGTTCGTCTCTGTTTGCGACTTCTCAGGCGTGTCGTCTTCCCTCTCCTTCATCTCGTCGCCCACCAGCAGACCACCATACACGAACTTCATAGCTCCGTATCGTTGTTCGACAAAGTGGTGCGTCTTGACAGCAAGTCGCACTTGCTGGTCCTCTTCGATGGCATCGTCCGTCTTTCCGTTCAGTCGGCTTAGTAGATCCTGGAAGACATCGAGACCGGTAATCTCGTCCTCCTTGGACTTGCTAAAGCCCAATCCCTTCATGTCATCTTTGAGAACAACGCGGATGTAGGAGGCGTTGGCGGCCGTATGAAGCTCCGAGTGCGGCGCATCCTGGGCACCGAGAAACTGACCCGGTTGCCAGCCCTGAGCGCGAAGGATCTTCTGCCCAAATGTGTTTGTGTCTTTAGTCCATTTTGTGTTGTTGGGATCCTTATTGATCTTTCGTCGACTGTGGTAAGTCAGCACACATATCTCTTATAACCGTTGAGTCACTGCATCAGGCCTTACGTCTTATTTTCGGCGAGGAGTCCCATGTTTGCGACTTTAGACGTTTGGAAGACACAGCCGCCAAAGGTTCAGAGCGGGAGAGTTGGACTCGAGAGTACAAGAAAAAAAAGGTGGGCGGTGGGGATGTGGTCGAGAAAATATCTTATCGCGGCCCCTCATTGGTCCATTAAACTACTAGCGCCCCCATAGGTTGGTCAAACGCTTATCTTCACTATGGCTTGATATAGATCCTTTGAGGCAACTCCAGTAAGGAGACGTTAAAGTCCTACTATGAATAATAAAAGTATTTAGGTCCTTGAGGTAAACACTAGCTTGAGAATGCTCTTCCAATATCACTATAGTTTGTAAAACACCTGGCAGCCAGTTGAGAATCGCCGTTTATAATCAGATCGAGTTCAAGAAATACCAATGCCATTGTATAAAGAGGTACTATTGTATGAGTCTGAGTTTTTATCCCCCATCAAGTGGTACTGAACAATAGCAGCAAGGACTAGCATAGTGTACATAGGACATAAATACGACGCCATCCCTCAACTCAGATGCCCAGAAAGTGATATTAAAATAGCAATAAACTCCAAAGCTTCCAACAGCTCATCTAGCTTTCACTTAAGAAGCGCCTCGGGAGCCTAGTAGTTGAGCTCACCACTTCCACCACCCGAAACTTGGTCTAGATCTTCGTAGCTCTTGAGGCTTCGACCCTGGACAGCTTCGCGCGGTCCGCCCGCAGCTCCTCCAGCACCGTCACCCCAGCGAGATCCGCCATTTCGGTTTCGGCCACCATCATAGCGATTGCCGCCTCGACGATCGTACGGTCCAGAACGGTACTGGCCACGGTTACCGCCCATACCTCCTCGGCGAACGGGCCCGCCACCAGAACGGTCATCACCCATCGGGTTCCATCCTCCAGATTGCATATTGGCAAACATGGGAGGAAAGTTGCCAGGAGCCATAGGGAAGCCGGGCATTCCCATCATACCATTCATGGTAAAGTTCTGAAGGTTGAAACCACGTGGTGTTCCACTGTTGGACTGGCCATTCGATGGCGGGAAGTGACCATTCGAGTTCGCGTCAGTCCTAGATGGTGCAATATGTGATGGGTCCATCACGTAGGCATTGATGAGTTCAAACTAAACATCTCCAGTTAGCCAAGTGCAACACGATACAAATAACCAAGTGACATACCTCTTGTCTTAGGATCTCAAGCCAATCGCCGTGGCGCTTCTCCACATGCTTCCGCCAGAAATGCTCCTCTTTAAATAGCTTGGAGCATTCAGGAGCCTTGCATCGCCATTTATGCTCATCTTCTTGTTTCACATGCTTGAGGAGTTCCTCGTCAACAGCCTCGTCCACAGGCCGGCCGCCTAGCTTTCGAATATCGACAGAATGGGGATCCAGAATCTGGGTAAGCTTATCTTCGAATGTCTTAACCCAATTAAACGCTCGGAGGAGCTGCTGCTCAGTCTTGTTAGAGGCGTTTCTGAACTTCTTTTCTCCTTCAGTAAGCTCGCCCTCAGCTTCCTCGGCTCCTTCGCCTCGCTTTTTGCCAGGGAATGGGTCTCCGTTGGCACTGGCTCTGGCAACAGCCTTTGCTGAAGACGAGAGCGTGCTTCTAGGTCGACGCAAATGACCACCAGGGCATTTTCTTGTCAGCTCGTGAATCGAGTCGCTTTCGAAAACGCAGAAGAAGCAGAAGTTGAATACGCGGCGCAAGTACTCAATCAGAAGATCAAGCTGCTTCTTCTTGACCAGGAGGTCCTCGTCATCGACCTCTTCATCCTCCACGGCACCCTCCTCCTCTTCCTCTTCTTCAACCTCAATAAGACCGTCTTCTTCCTCATCCATAGCTTCGTCCATTCCCACCTCTCGGGTCTTCTTGACCTTCTTGACAGGGGTTGGAATAACAGCGGGCTGGAGTTGACCGGCATTTCTCAGATCCTCGACCTTTTCTTCAATCTTCAAGGTGGCCTGGAAGTCAGAACCAAAGTCTTCTTCGAACTTGTTGACGATTCGCTGCACAAGTAGAAGATCTTTGTCGATGCGCTCAGGGGCGGAGAAAAGATCCCAAAGGGCCTTCTTCCTGGGGTGAACAGGAGGGCTATGGACTCCAACATGGCAGACGAAATCACCACGGACCTCGTCCTTGACGGTCTTCCCATTGATGGCCTCCAAGGCTTTATCAGCAGTGGATACTGGCTGAGGAGATGTTATCACCTCGTCCCCATCCTCATCTTTGGGGTCAACACGATCTGCTGGAATCGCCGATTCGGATGAAGGGTGCAGCATAACCCATCCAATGCGGTGGTAGCGCTTACTGGGATTGGGGTCAGAAAGCGAGAGCCACTTGAAACCGCCCTCCTCCTCACCAAGATGCTCTTTACAGAAGGCTTCGAGATTCTGGCGGCTAACATGAGGCGCAATAGTCTTGATCAAAAGAGTTGGCTGGAACTGATTATCGTCTCGTATGTCGGCGCCATTAGCCGGGACAAGGTCTCCAACACCAAGGATCTCGTTCGTGGCTGTTGCCTCCCCTTCTTCCTTTTCAACCACACCGCCACTGCCATTACTCTCACTCTTGGGAAGACCTTCGAGCGAGAAATCATCAAATGTGCCGGACTCAAGGTCCTGTTCCCATTGGCTGTAGGCACCACGTCGGTATTCGTTCAGCTTTCCTCTGAAGTCATCCCGGATTTCAGGGACATATCGCTCCTTGAACCACTGCTCCTTCTTGTGTTCGGAAACGAACGAACGTGCCATCTTAGCCTGTAGCTCCTCCTTGTAGGCGTCGTAGGCAGCCTGGATCTTGGCCTTTTCCTTTTCTCGATCCTCTGGGCCACGAGGTCTCTCTGGTTCACGGCGACGGCCAGAACGGGCTCTCTCCTTTTCCTCCTTGATCTTCTCGTTCATTCTCCACCATTCTCCAAAGTAAGAGAAGCCAACCTGGTAGGGAAGCTTGACAGGATCGGCAAGAGGATTGACGCCCGGGTTGCCTGAGGAGCCAACATCCTGACCAGGCACATATCGGTCGATATTTGCAGGGGGCGACTGAATGCGACGTCTGTCATCACGATCCCGATCGTCTCGGCCGTCTCGACGGGGGCGGGGTTCGTAACGGTCGACGGTGGCTGGGGAGCGAGAGCGGCGACGGTCGCGACGCTCATGGCCTGTAGATGTGTAAGCTTTATCCAAGATGATGTTAATGGAGCTTGCCTCTGCTTCCGCTGCTTGATGGCGCGAAGCAAAGACCTTGATGTTGGAAGACGCACCTGGAGATCTTCCGCGGTAAAAGGATTCGCCTCGGTCGGGGCGTTCATCTCGGGTGCGCGAGTCATCGCGACTCCAGCTACGATCAACCGGAGAACGGGCCGAGGCGTCTCGGAAAGATGTGTACGAGTCCATTGTTGGGTTCGTAAGGGACGCGACGCGGCATGTAAAGAGGCTGCCTAGAGGGCTCTTTTCGAACGTCGTCACTGCTCGCTATCGAGCAGAATGCGAGACTTGCAGATACCGTATCTATTTTTTGGTAACATGGTCGAGGTTAGAGAAAGTATCTTGATCAAAGTGCGGACAAGTGATAGCGTAGGGAGCGAGAAAATGAAGAGTGCCAAAGAGGCGCCATGAGGATGGTTACTCAAGAGCGACGGGCCCTGAGCGAAAGACAAGAGATAAGAAGAAGTCTAGAATCAATGATTTTGAAATGGATAAGACAGAAATGCTGCGCCAAAGAGGGAGGGTGGGAGAAAACGCGAGGCTGCGTATGCGGCTGGATCGACGAGTTGAAGGAGCTGGAAGAGGAAGAGGGATAAGGGGAAAAGAAAGCAGGAGATTAAAGAGTGTGGGGAGACAAACTAATTGAACAAGCGCGGTGTTGAAGACGTTGACGATGTAATTGTAGCGCTTGGATCGAGAGATGTGCGCTCTCCCCTCACAGCAATGGCAATGCAATGCGATGCGATGTGATGAAGAAGTGAGGTTGAAGAGGCTGAGTTGGCGCCGGTTGGCTGGGGGCCAGTCGGAAGTATAGCTATCTACGCGTGAATTGAGTGGAGCCCTGGGCTGCATCGACAGGGGGGACCGTGTCTAATCTCAGCCGCTCTGGGGTAAGCGCGATTGTATTGTAAGTGACGACCTGATTGATGCTACAAGATATGATTATAGACAAGTGGAACATATCATTCTAATTGACAGATAGGATACTAGGTAGCTAAGTTCAATGCCTCGTCATCATAAAGGTAATAACTTCCTACACGTTTTCGTAAACCAGTCATAAAACTCAACCACTGGCTGTCAACCATAACTACATACAGTCAAGAATAGGAGAATCGAACACACATCCCATAGAACCCAACAACTCAGACCCTCCCCCTCTAAGCCTGAGACTTGGACGGCTTCCCCTTGTGGCAGCAATAGCCAGGAATCTCCTCCAGGGTCTTGCCCAAGAACTCCCATGGGGTATCGCAACCGTTTCCTCCTAGTTTCTGGTTGAATTTGTTAAAGAGATAGAATTTTTCTACTTAAGTCAGTCTGACTCCCAAAGTTTTGGACCAAGTGGATTACCATCTTTACAAATGCAGAGCTGCGGGAGACAGCAGTTATCTGGAGCTTTTTTGCTTGGATGGGTTAGAAGAATGTTTGAGACCGGCAGAGAGACATACTAGGGATGGCAACCGCTTTCGGGGTTCTTGTGGTTATAGATTGGTTTGAGAAGTACTGGCTCTGGGGGAGGTCGTGCAGAGACCAGGCCGATCGCAATTAAACAAAAGAGAGCGAGTTTCATTGCAAATGAGTTGACTGGAGGGTGATATAACATAGGCAAGGCCCCGGGGTTAATATACTGTTTATGACACTCATCATTTCGTAGCTATTACCATAAGGTTGATATTGTCCTTCATACGAGTGTCTGTGTACCCGTCAAAGCTGACACACGGCCGAGCGATTTCTTTGAATGGCATCAACCTTGCCTGAGATCACGACAAAGGCCTAGCATAAGAGGCGGGACCGTGTCTATCATGGCTCACGGGTTATTCTCATAGGTTATTCTCATGGGTTCTATGGAATCAGAATCGATTTGCTAGTATCTACCTACCTAAGTAGGTATCTATTTATCAAGTACACGTACAGGACCGCTATATCCTCATTTTCGTGGGTTAATGTAAGTACTAGTGATGCAGGCGCTACCGTTGATTGACTATCTGTTTCCGAACAACAAAATTTGCTTGGGGCAGTATCGTCGGAATCGCATACGAGACATAAATAAAGGTAGATGGCTCTTCTAGTAGGCTAGTAGTCAGGCTTCCAATTGTGACAGCAATATCCAGTAAGTTGCGATGGAGTCACCCGAATTTATTTCAGTGTTCTCCTCAATCATCAAGGTAATCCATACTAGACCATCAAATGTGTAAAAGACTTGTTGGTAAACCAACCACCCAGTCTGTGAAATATTTCGTTATGTACCTAGGTAGGTATATAAGCCAGGTAGGTTAGTAGTTTGGATTAAGTGGAGCAAAGTACCGAGGTTTGTAGGCGATTACGGAAGACTGTAGGGCTCACTGGCTCAAAAGTCAGAATCAATGCAATCACACCCTCTAGAGACCCCCTTTTCAAGCATTTATTCACTATAAGCATACAATTAACAGGGGTTATAGCGCTATAACTACTGTAATTTATAGCGCTATAGCCACTATAAATTATA
>JAATHB010000602.1:0-33044 GCA_014822075.1 Fusarium buharicum | reverse complement strand
CCCGACCCCCCCGCCTCGGTTTGAGCTAGACAGACATCCTGGTGGCTTGATGTGTAGACGGAAAGGTCACTCAACTTAGTAAGCCCTCCTTCAAAGAGGTCACTTTGGTTTTCCAAGTCGTTGACCAACAAAACTCATTCGATAGAGTGACATAGCACCTGGTCACTTGTAGGCCATTACCGCTGAAAATAGTACTCAGCAAAGTCAGCTGAGACGTATTGTACTGTATTCTATTCCCTTTACAACAAACCCAATACTTGCCGACACGATGAAGCAAGAACTCGAGTCTGTCGATACAGATGAATCTCTGGGGACAACTCCAGAAGGTGTTGATTTTTCAGGCTCGCGAAACATGGCAACTACTAGTCTGGATCTATCCATTCACCATCAGAATGGAGAGAGGAGGAAAGAAGGCAACCAATCTATCGGAGATTATGTGAACCTTGGTCGACTTTGGGCTCATATTCTCCCAGCACAGCAAGACACTATCAAGCAAAACGACAACTTTTTCCAGCTCGGTGGTGACTCGCTTGCTGCTGCTAGACTTGCAAATGCAGCATTGGAAGCTGGATTCAAGCTTTCTGTCGAGCAGATTTTCTTGTATCCTGCCTTGGCTCGGATGGCCCAGTTGCCCTACGTCGCTGCTGCTTTGGAATCTGGAAACAACTTGAAACCATTCTCGTTGATTGCCAGCAAAGTTGATGTTAGGCATTGTGTATCGGAAGTTGCAAGCATGTGTAGCGTTAGTAGCGAACTCATCCAAGACATTTACCCATGCACCCCTTTACAGGAGGGTTTGCTTGCGTTAACGGCCAAGAGTCAGGGCGACTATGTTTTGCAAAGCAGAATGTATTTGGCAGCCGAGGTTGACATTGAACGCTTCCAGAAATCATGGGAGCAAGTTTGTCAAGCTGCTCCGATCCTGCGAACCCGTATTGTTGAGCATGACACTCTTGGTCTTTTGCAGGTCGTCTTGAACGAGAGCATTTCTTGGGCTTACGAAGAAGATTTCGATATGTATGTCAAAGACGAAAAGGCCAAAGGGATGCATCTCGGAGAGCCCCTGGCTAGATATGCTCTCATACATGATCAAGAACAGAATGTCAAGTCGTTTGTGTGGACGCTTCACCACGCCTTGTACGACCGAGTTGCCCACGGCAAGATGCAAGAGATGTTCCGTCACTACTACCTTGAGGCAAAGGTCCAACAGCCTCCTGCATTTAGGAATTATGTGGCCCATCTGGTGAACAAAAGTCAAACCTCTTCACTAGCCTTTTGGGAATGGGCTACACTTGAATTTGACTCTGAGACATTCCCAATGTTGCCTGCCGGAGTCTCGGAGGGCAAACCTGACATTTCAGTGCAGCGAGAGATGTCGATTCCCGATATGTCGACTAGCTGTGTTACCGCAGCCATGTTGATACGCGCAGCATGGGCGCTCGTGGTTTATCACAACACAGGTGCAGACGATGTCGTTTTCGGTACCACCCTTTCAGGCCGCAACGCTCCTATTACCGGGTTGGATGACATGATAGGACCAACCATAGCCACTGTGCCTGTGCGTGTGCGGGTTCCTCTGGCCGAGGCGGGGTGTGCAGTGACCGTCACTGAATTCCTTGAATGTGTGCAAGAGCAAGCGGCTGATATGATGCCTTTTGAACACGCCGGGTTACAGCAAATTGCACGCATTAACAATGAATCTCGACAGGCTTGCAACTTCCAGACTGTCTTGACTGTTCAACACGCCAACGGAGAAGAAGTCTGGGATGAATATGCTACCATTGGAGTTTGGCAGAAGACGCCACAGATCTTGGAGACTGCCACCTACCCACTTGCAATTGTCTGCACACTGGATCAAGACCGTGTTGAAGTTGTTGCAAGCGTAGATTCGAGTGTTCTTGAAGGATGGAGGGTGGAGAGACTTCTGGCTCAGCTGGCGCACACTATCGAGCAGTTGGCTACGTCTCCAGATACCAAGCTCAGTACCCTCGATCGAATTATTCCGTCTGATCTTGAGAAGATCTGGATGTGGAATAAGAATGTGCCGCTTGCGGTTGAGAGGACACTCCACAGTATGGTTACCACCAGGAGCAGAGAACAACCAGATGCCATTGCTATCGATGCGTGGGATGGCAAGTTGGCATACTCTGAGCTGGAAGGAGCTACAACACGTCTTGCTCACTACCTTATCAATATAGGTGTTGGTGAGGGCACTTTTGTGCCCCTATTTTTTGAAAAGTCAAAGTGGGCGATTTTGACCATGTTGGCTGCGCTCAAAGCGGGTGCTGCGTTTGTCCCATTGGATGCTACACAAGCAGAGGACCGCAGAGACGATATACTTGAGCAGATCGGTGCATACATCGTGCTCACATCTGCACAGTATAGCGGTCTTTCATTAGGTCCGGGGAGACGCGTCGTGCCCATCAGCCAAGAGTCCCTTGAGGATATGGATGAGATTGACGTGGATGCAATGGAACTGCCGCTTGTTAGCCCTCAGAGCATAGCCTACACCATCTTCACCTCTGGAACTACTGGCATTCCAAAAGGTATACTGACTTCACACCAAGCTATAGCAACGAGCTCGACCTATCATGGCACACTGATGGATTTCGATCAAAGCTCGCGGGTGTTGCAATTTTCAGCCTATGTATTCGACGCCTCTATTGGAGACATCTTTACGACACTCATCTCCGGAGGCACCGTCTGTACGGTAACAGACGCCAGTCTTCGGAACGACTTGGCAGGAAGCATATGCAGAATGCAAGCAAACACGCTGCTCGTTACCCCGTCTGTTGCCAGACTAATCCAACCCGATGAAGCGCCCTGTGTGAAGAAGATAATGTTTGGTGGCGAAACACCGCTGCAAGAGGACTTTGAGCGATGGAAGCACGTCATGATGTTTCAAGGTTACGGGCCAACTGAGTGCGCAGTTCTTAGCACCTTCGGTCATGTGGATAGAAGCAAAGATGCACACCGTCAATCCCGTGATATTGGAAGAGCTACAGGGTCGGTCAGTTGGATCGTCGACCCTGATAACCACAACAACCTTGTTCCCATTGGGGCTACAGGAGAGTTGCTCATAGAAGGCCCAATTGTGTCCAGAGGGTACCTCAATGATCCGGTCAAGACTGCAAATGCCTTCATCGAGAACCCAGAGTGGCTACGTAAGGGATGTACAGGCTCGCAAGGTCGCCAAAGTAGGTTATACAAGACGGGCGACCTGGTTCGATACGATACTGATGGAAGGCTGTTGTATGTCAACCGCAAAGACACGCAAGTCAAGATCCGTGGACAGCGCCTAGAACTCGAGGCCGTTGAGCATCACATCCAACAGTGTCTCACTCCGAACGCTCGGCATGTCGTGGCCGAAGTTTTGAGCCCAAAAAGTGAGGGCACAAGCTCGCTTCTGGCTGCGTTTGTGGTACTGGATCAAGAGGTTGTTACCAATAGTACCAGCCAAGCCTTCGCCGGGCTGAGCATAAAGACCTTCTTACCGCCTTCCACTACAGAAGACCAGTTGGTCAGACAGCTCCCGAGCTACATGATTCCTACTACGTGGTTCGTCATTGACCAATTGCCCCTCAACTCCTCTGGAAAGGCAGACCGGAAGAGGCTCCGAGCTGTTGGCTCTGCGTATCCCAAGTCACAACTCATCAATGGAGGCGCTGAAAGAAAAGATGCAAGACTTGTGCCACTGACACAAGCTGAGATGGCTTTGGTAAGGCTTTGCTCTCAAGTCCTGAGACTTGACGAATCTCAAATTGGGCTAAACGATAACTTTTTCCGCTTGGGTGGTGACTCTATCTTGGCAATGAAGCTGGTTGGTGCCGCAAGGAAAGCTGGCTTTATCATTACTGTGGCACTTATCTTCCAGCATGCGAGGTTGGCTGATCTAGCTACATTCTTCAAGAGCATAGAGACTCTTGACCTCGATGCCGGTTTAAACGAGGTCCCTGTGTTCTCACTTTTGTCTGATGTTGTGGATGGCTCCCTATTGAAGGAGCAGCTGGGGCATATATGCAATGTCGATGCGGCGACCATCCTCGACGCTTATCCTTGTACTCCGCTACAAGAGGGACTGTTGGCACTCAGCTCCGTGAAAACAGGACGTTACGTGCTACAGAGCGTGCTAGAAATGTCGTCGTCTGTCGATGAGCTTTGTCTTCGTACCGCATGGGAGAAGACGGTCCAAGATCTACCGATTTTGAGGTCACGCATCATTCAACACTCGACTCTCGGTCTAATCCAAGTTGTTATTGACCAAGAGGTTGAATGGCAGACTGGAAACGACCTGAAAACATACATCAGGCAAGACAAGCTGCTTCCCATGAGCCTCGGAAAACCACTAGGACGATATGGAATAATCACGGACAGGACGACAAGGAAGAAATACCTTGCAGTGACAGTTCATCACGCGTTGTATGATGGGGAGTCTTGGAACATGGTTCAAGAACATTTCTCCAAGATCTACAGGAGTGAAAGTACTCACGATCATCACGCCAGCTTCAACCGAGTTGTCAAGTCCATCTTGAACACAGACACCTCAGCAGCACAAACCTTCTGGCAGAACCACTTCACTGGGTTTAGTGGAACGTCATTCCCACCCTTGCCGTATGGAGATATGGACATGGTTGCCGACACAACTGTTTACAGTGACTCGTTTCAAATATTTCGTGAAGCTGAGAGTAGGCCTGGAGTAACCATGACGTCCGTGATACGAGCTGCCTGGGCCTTTGTCGTCCATCAATACACTCGAACTGACGATATCACCTTCGGCGCTCTCCTTTCCGGCCGCAACATGGCCGTCGCAGATATAGAGAGGATAGCTGGCCCGACAATAGCCACAGTACCCGTTCGCGTGCGCATTCCACCTAGTTCTAGCTCTGCAACAGTTTCGACATTTCTCCAGGATATACAGGCTGCTGCAACCGCAATGATTCCGTTTGAGCAAACGGGTCTACAGCACATCTCAAAATTTGGAAGCGAAGCACAACGAGCATGTAATTTCCAAACATTGCTTGTTGTCGACCATGTCAGGGATCATGTAGATGACGAGTCAGAGAACCTTGGCAAGTGGCTGCAGATGTTTGAGACGAGAGAATTTACTACGTATGCTGCCACAATCAACTGCAAACTTTCGTCGAAAGGCACAGTCCAACTCGAGTGCTTTTTCGATACCAGAGTCATTGACAAGTGGAGAATGCAAAGGATGTTGGATCAGACAGGCTTTGTTATTCAGCAGTTTGCACAGGCTAAAGGGGACCAAAAACTAGCTGATCTGGACCATCTCTCACCGTCCGGCCGTAAAGAGATCTGGCAATGGAATGCTACAGTCCCTCAGAGAGTGGATGAGTGCGTTCATGATATTATCCAACGGCAGATGCACCTGCGTCCTGATTCACCTGCAATACACTCATGGGATGGCGACTTGACATATCGCCAACTAGACGAGTGCTCGGAACGACTCGCCCATCGTTTGATGCATCTCGGCGTTGTCCAGGGATCTCCTGTAATTGTTTGCTCTGAAAAGTCCAGGTGGGTTGCTGTTTCTAAGCTGGGAGTACTCCGAGCTGGTGGAACGTTTGTCATGATTGAGCCATCACTCCCCCAACATCTAATACTCAGCATTGTTCGTCAGACAGGAACAAAGCTAGCACTCAATTCTGCGAGTTCACTACCTATTATCTCTTCAGCAGTTGCACAGACCATGGTGGTGGATGGCACATTGCTAGCCCCCATTTCAGACGTGCCATCGGCCATTCTGCCCAGCGTTGACCCCTCGTCCGTCATGTACATCCCTTTCACGAGTGGTACGACTGGCGAACCCAAGGGTAGCCTTATCCCACATAGCGCCTTCGCATCGGCTATCCATCACCAAGCTCACCGATTTACATGTGACAATGCTCGGGTATTTGACTTTGCTTCGTACTCGTTTGACGGGTGTGTGCAAAACAGCTTGACAACATTGGCTGTGGGCGGCTGCATCTGCATACCATCCGAATCAGATAGAAAGGACAACCTGACGGGTATCGTCGCTGCAATGGAGGTCAACTGTTTGCTTCTCACTCCGTCAGTAGCACGCTTGGTGGACTTTAACAAGCTGCCAATGTTGAAGATCTTAAATTTCGGAGGTGAAGCCATTCGACCGACTGATATTGCCCGGGTACCAGAACGCATCCGTATAGTCAACAATTTTGGGCCTTCTGAATGTACACCAACAAGTATTATCAACGACAACCAAGATCTGAGGGGCGATCTCCTGCGACCCGGAACTGGTGCTGGCGCTTGTACGTGGGTGGTAGATCCAGAAAACCACCATCGTCTCGTCGCACTTGGTGCTATCGGCGAACTGCTGATCGAAGGACCTATAGTCGCCAGAGGGTACATTGGAAACCCCGAAAAGACGGCGGCCTCCTTCATTGATGCCCCTGTCTGGCTCAAATCTGGCTTAGGTCAAAATGCAGGCCGAAGTGGGAAACTTTACAAGACGGGCGACTTGGTTCAATACAATGAGAATGGTGTCTTGAGTTATCTTGGCCGAAGTGACTCACAGGTCAAGCTTCGAGGACAAAGAATTGAGCTTGGCGAGGTCGAACATCACCTTCTAGCTTGTGTGCCGGACGCAAAGGAAGTTGTTGCAGAAGTGGTCTATCTAGCCGATGAGAACTCTACGGCTGCTCTTGCAGCCTTTGTTCTTGAGCATGAGAGCGAGGCCGTACAAGCACTCAGTGGCGAGCCCGAGACATCTTGTCGTCTCTTCGCGGTACCTAAATCAGTTGAAGACCGGCTCATCGAACGAGTCCCCAGCTACATGATGCCGACAGTCTGGTTAGCCATGCGTAAGTGGCCACTCACCGTCAACAGCAAGATCGACCGTAAAGCCTTGCAGAGACTCGGGTCTTCGTTTTCAACATCGCAGCTCATGCATTTAAACCAGAGTGTGCAGGGCCACAAACGACCTCCCACCAGCGAGGCCGAACTTGTGTTATCCCAACTGTTCACGCGCGTGCTTAATCTTGAGACAGATACCGCCTCTGTGAGCATAGATGAAAGCTTCCTCCGCATTGGTGGAGATTCCATCACAGCCATGCAGATCTCTGCTGAGGCCAGAGCTCGAGGGCTAAATATCTCTACAGCGGCTATCCTTCGACACAAAACCATCGCCGCAATCTTGGATAACTGCAAACTCTCAACTACGTCGCCTTTCCAAACAGAAGCTGAAGAGAACATCGTCTCAAACGAGGATACTATGGAACAGCCGTTCCCCCTTAGCCCCATTCAACAGTTGTTCTTTCAATACCAGCCTGATCCAACAGTGTTATTCGATCAATGCTTCCTACTCGGCCTACGTCAAAATGTTACACTCCAACAATTGACAAGCGCACTACGTATTTTGGTCTCGACGCACTCTACCCTGCGTACCAAGTTTCAACAGAATAGCAATGGCAATTGGGAGCAGCGCATCGAAATCGACGCCGAGAATGCTTTTCATATTTACGACGTTGACGACATGGTATCAGATCTCAGCGACATCGCTCCTACCATTTTAAAGTGCCGAAGCAGGTTGAACATCGTCAAAGGTCCCCTGATTTCAGTTGTGCTTTTTAATGTGCTTGGGCAGAAAAGACTATTCATGTCGATCCATCATCTAGTGGTGGATCTGGTTTCCTGGAGAATTATTCTCGGTGATCTAGAGAACCTTTTGGCAAGAGACACAGCTCCCAATATTCCTTCTTTGTCTTTTGCCAAGTATTGCCGGCTCCAGAAGAGATACGCAGCTGCACATTTCAACCCTGATAATCAACTGCCCTTCACTATCCAGCCAGCAATGCACAACTACTGGGGCATCCGTGTTTCTGATGATGCTCCCACTCTACTACCCACCACAACCATCAGCAAGACATTTTTGGTCGACAAGTCACACACCGAGATTCTTCTGGGTGAAGGTAACAATGCTTTCGGAACTCGGTCTCAAGAACTCATGTTGGCCGCATTGTTCTCATCCTTCAGCCGTGTCTTCGCCGACCGACCACTACCGGCTATATTCAACGAATCACATGGACGCGAGGTCTGGGACGACTCCGTGGACATATCCACCACAGTTGGATGGTTTACAACCTTTTGCCCTATCCAGGTTGATTGCGACGAAAACTCGGGAATCCTTGATCTCGTCCGGAGAGTCAAGGACTGCAGCCGTAGTATTCCTCAAAATGGCTGGCAGTATTTCACTTCAAGGTTTGTGGACGGACCAACTGCAGCCAAGTTCATCTCCCAGTTTCCTGTTGAAGTCATGTTCAACTACTCCGGCCGCTATCAGCAGCTAGAGCGCAAAGATGGGTTCTTCCAGAGCCTCCCTATGCCGACAGAGACCTTTGGACCCGTGATAAATGCGGGAATCAGAAGGCAGGCTATACTGGACGTTCTTGTGTCGGTAAATCAGGGCAATTTGGCTGTGACACTGCTTTATGACCAAGATATCAAGGGCAGTGAAAGGATGTCAGCTCTCGCAAACGAATTCCAGCTTGACCTCGATAGTCTAGCGGAAGAACTGCTCGGTCGACAAACGGAATGGACCCTCTCAGACTACCCGGGGGCTTTTGAGTCGTATGGCGACCTTGCAATGTTCAAGTTTGAAACTCTCCCACGTCTTGGCAACGAGTTACAGCTTGAAGATGTTGAGGACATCTTTCCGTGCACGCCGATGCAGGAGGGCATTCTGATCGGCCAGGCCAAAGACTCTTCCATGTATCGGACGATATTAGACATTGAGCTTCTTGTACAGGGTGGCAGCGACCATATCGATGTGGCTCGGCTACAATGGGCTTGGCAACAAGTCTTGCAACGCCACCCTCTCTTACGTGCAGTCTTGGTCAAGGACTTCCCCGGCAGTAGCCGGGTAACGCATGTCATTTTATCCTCTCCTGTCTCTGTAATTGACATCAGAAAAGGCATGGACCCATCTTCGCTTTCTGCCTTGCTCGAGAGGAATGACCATGGCTATGAAGAACTGGGACTTCAGCACCACCTCACTCTACATCAGCTATCCAGCGGCGAAACGCACCTAATACTCGAGCTCAACCATGCCATCGTCGATGGACACTCGACCACGATGTTGATGCACGAACTCAAAGGGTTCTACAACGGCGACGAGAGGCCTGCTCCAGCACAGACGTACCGCGAGCTCGTTTCTTTTATCGATAGCAAATCGTATCAACAAGGGATCGATTACTGGAGTGGCTTTCTCGCTGGCGCTGAACAATGTTACTTCCCTAAGCTTGATCACACACGGGTGAAGCAGCCAGCCTCGCGCAAACCAGTCGAGACTATCACGGTACCAGACGTTGACACTAAGCGTATGCGTGCCTTCTGCGCAACGTGGGAGTTGACGCCTGCAATCCTCATGCAGGTAGCCTGGGCTATAGTCCTCAAATCCTACACTGGAATCCAGCGACCTTGCTTTGGCGTCGTTTGCTCCGGTCGAGATCATCCTGTCAGTGGTATAGATACTATTTTCGGGCCTGTTATTGGCATGGCCACAGCCTGTATGTCTCTAGGTCAGGATGACTTGGTCTTGGACGTGCTGAAGACCGCTCAATCTGATTATCTCATGGCACTGGAGCACCAAACGGTTCCTCTGGCCGCTGTGCATAGTGCCCTTGGCCTTGGCTCATCGGCACTGTTCAACAGTATCTTGTCATTCCAGAAAGGCGAGGATGACTTTGTAGGGGATATCGCGAAGGGCCTCTCCATGAGGATTGTGGATGGAGTTGATCCTAACGACGTAAGTGTTTCTTTTGACTTTCTGCTAGATACACTGATTAGCAGAACACTAATGGTGGAATACAGTATCCCGTCGCTGTCACAATCGTCGACACCCCCGCCGAGATCAAGATCATGATTGATCATTCGGGCGAAATCGGACTATTCCATGTATCTCAGCTGGGTAGATACTTCAGCACTGCAATAAGCACTATTCAGGACACTATTCAAGGTACTGTCAAACAGTTGGACTTGATGGATAGTCTGAGTCTCGAGAAGTTGTGGACATGGAACCGACATGTTCCACCGCCTGTCGAGGCATGTGTACACCATTTGGTTGAGCAGCAGGCCTTCAAGACACCGGACAGCTGTGCGATCGAGTCTTGGGATGGGGTCCTGACCTATTCAGAACTCAACCGTCAAGCAGATACTCTGGCGTACTACTTATCATCATTGGGCGTCGGGCCTGGTGCCATTGTCCCCCTGTGTTTCGAAAAGTCGGTTTGGGTCGTCGTTGCTATACTTAGTGTCCTCAAGACAGGTGCTGCGTTCATGCCAATGGACTTGACACAGACACCCAAAGTATTGCAGCAGGTCGATGCTCGCGTCATCCTAGCCTCGGAGGGCATGGCGAGAACCCTAACAAATGACCAAGATAATCGTACAGTTGCTGTAACATCCGCCTTCATGCATCGTCTTGAGTCAGGTGGCGTAGATACTACACTCACTACAGATCAGTCTGATCCTATCTCAAACATGTATTGTCTCTCAACGTCTGACACCGCAGATAGTGTCGTTCTGCAGCATGGCACAATCAGCACGAGTTGCAGATACCTCGGCAACCGCGTTGGCTTTAGCAGAAGCACAAGGACTCTACAATTTTCGGGATATACTTCAGGTACTAGCATCACCGAGATTTTTACTACGTTGCTATTTGGTGGCTGCCTTTGTATCCCTCCAGTAATCCAGCGTCTGGATAGCATCGCCGAGTCCATCCAATCCAACAAGGTCAACACTTTGTTGGTGACTCCGACTGTCGCTCGGTTGATCGACCCACAGGACGTCGTCTGTTTGAGAACAATTATTCTCAGCGGCGAAGCAAGTTCCTCGGCAGACTACACGAGGTGGCAGCATCTCGACGTGGTGATGAATGCATACAGCCCTACCGATGGCGCCGTCATTTCCGCGATGAATGATGAGGGCCCTGATTCAGTCTTTGTTAACTGCATTGGTCTGGCTTCGGGCACTATATGCTGGCTTGTTGAGGTACAGGATGATAACAAACTTGCACCTATTGGGGCTGTTGGGGAGCTCGTAATTGAGGGTCCTCGGATGGCTCAAAGAGAAGATGCTCACACAGTTAACTCTTTCATCAGTACTCCTAGGTGGCTCCTGCAAGGCTGCGATGTTGACCATGGTATAACCTCAACCATTAATGGACGTCAAGGAATACTATACAAGACAGGTGATCTGGCAAGATATGTTGGTGACGACGGTACCATGGCCCTCGTCTCTGGAAAAGATGCCCAAGTAAAGCTGCGTGGACAGCGGCTGGAGTTGGTCGAAACTGAGCACCGTATCTTGGCTTCTATCCCGGATGTACTTCAAGTTGCTACCCTAGTTGCAAGACCAAGTGGTAAAGGAGCGGTAGCAGCTTTAGTAGCTTTCCTTGTGGTGAAAGATACCGACCAAGAGTCCCCTATATCTGCTACTCAACCGAATGGCCAAGTGCCATCGGTGAGGGGAACTACTCGCTTCCACTTGCTCCCTGCACATATTGAGGATGAGCTAGCAGAACAACTGCCTGGTTACATGATCCCGACTATCTGGTTCACCATAGACCGGTTGCCCATGGGGAGCTCTGATAAGACAAACCGCAAGAAGCTCGAAGACATTGTCTCTTCGTTTACTGTTACTGAGCTCGCTACCCTCAAGGAAGCTCGAACGCTTAACGGAACCTTGACCGAAGCAGAATGTCAAATGCAACAGCTTTGGGCGCGGGTGCTGGGACTCAACCAATCTAGCATTGGCCCTGAAGATAACTTCTTCAGACTAGGAGGAGACTCCCTCGCTGCCATGGAGCTAGTAACTCTAGCCAGAAAAGCTAGGCTGAATCTGTCTGTTGCTCGGGTCTTCCAGACACCAAAGCTTGGGCAGTTGGCGGCACAACTGGGTATGGGGTCCAGGACTACTGGTGTAGCGCCTGTTGAAATAAAACCTTTCTCTCTGCTGGAGGAGAGGGTTGATGTTGAAGAGTGCAAGAATAGAGTCGCCAGACTCTGCGAAGTGGATGTGATGAACGTCCAAGATATACTCCCTTGCACTCCTCTTCAGGAAGGACTCGTAGCTCTCACGTCCAAGCAAGCTGGGAGTTATACTCTACAGATGGTCATGGAGCTCTCTGCTAATGTTGATATGCAGCGTTTCAGAGATGCATGGCAGAGGGCAGTGGAATTCAACTCCATCTTACGCACCAGGATCGTTCAGTGCAATGGTATTGGTCTGGTTCAGGTGGTTCTGAGAGATAGTCCCATTGAATGGGGGCACTCGGACAACCTCAAGCTTCATCTTAATCAGGATAAACTTCTTCCTATGGGCTTGGGCGACTCATTAACACGTTTCACGCTGATACAAGACGAGATGTCGGCCCTGTTCAGCTGGTCTATTCATCACGCCCTCTATGATGGAAACTCAATGCCACTCATTCTGTCGTTTGTTGAAAAGTTCTACCAAGGCGAGAGCCCACAGCGACAGCCCGACTTCAGTCTGTTTGTCAAGTATACTTCGGAACAAAACGAGGAAGATGCCCGAGCATTCTGGAGGTCGACCTTTGACCAAGTCGAGACTGAAGTCTTCCCGTCATTACCCAATCCTTCCCATGTTGTCACTACCGACTCAACGGTTGTAAGATCATACTCTTTCTCAGCAGCTACCAGCGAGTTGGGTACTACCATGTCCACAATCATCAGAGCCGCATGGGGATTGACGGTTTACCGCATCATGGGAAGCAAGGATGTTGTTTTTGGAGCCACTCTATCCGGCCGTAACGCGTCTGTGGCGGAAATTGAGAGGATAATCGGTCCAACTATCGCCACGGTTCCCATTTTGGTGCGCTTGGCTACAGAGTCGACAGTTTCAGGACTCGTAGATCAGCTACGAGACCATGCCACCGCTATGATTCCCTACGAACAGACTGGTCTGCAGAACATCGCCAAGATCAGTGACAAGACACGTGCCGCTTGCGATTTCCAGACCTTATTGGTTGTGCAACCACTAGAAACGAGCTCACATAACACGCAACTTGGAACGTGGCGCCAGCTACCTCAGACGAGAGAGTTTACCACATATGCTGTCACTTTAGTATGCGAAACGTCGACCGATGGTGGTCTCAGCATCACTTGTAGCTTTGACTCAGATGTCATATCTGTGCCTCGTCTAGAAAGAGTACTGGACTACTTCGCAGACACTGTCCAGTTGTTGACCACAGCGCGCCCCAATCAACCAATCGCACAGTTCCTAGGTCCTGATGTTATAGATATGCAACAGTTGTGGTCCTGGAATAGCTGCGTCCCCAAGTCTGTCAATACTTGTGTAGACGCCTTGATCTCGTCTCAAGCACGTCTTCGGCCAGACGCACCAGCAATTTCAGCCCATGACGGTGATCTGACCTTCAGCCATCTCGACAGTCTCGCAAACAGATTAGCCTGCTATCTCGTGTCTTCTGGCGTGACACGAGGAGCGCTAGTTCCATTGTACTTTGAGAAATCTTGCTGCACGATCCTCGCCATGCTTGCGGTTCTTAAAGCCGGTGGCGCCTTTGTCCCTCTTGATCCGAGTCAGCCGTCTGATCGTATAACCGCTATCTTGAGACAGATAGACACCAAGGTTATCCTGACGTCCGAGAGTTTCTCGGGAACAGACTTTGGCTCTGCCTATGCAGTTATCCCAGTCAGCCTAAGCTCATCGAGAGCCCTAACTGAGATACCTGTCGAGTTACCCGCCGCAGACCCTAGTTCAGCTGCATATGTCATCTTCACATCGGGAACGTCTGGCACACCCAAGGGCGTAGTTATCCAACACGAAGCCATCAGCAGTGGATGCCACTATCATGGTACCAAGGTCGGTCTCACGTCTGAGTCTAGGGTTCTACAGTTTGCTTCATACACCTTTGATGCCTCAATCTTTGAGATACTTACAACACTTGTCTTTGGTGGATGCGTCTGTGTGCCCTCGGAAACACAGCGTTCCGATGGTCTGGTTGAGGCTATGGAGGCCATGGCGGTCGGTACCACACTTCTTACACCGTCGGTTGCTAGGCACATCGACCCAAGCTGTGTGCCATCGCTGCATACTATTCTCTTTGGCGGTGAGGCGTCAACGGCAGAGGATCATCTGAGATGGACGTCAACCACCAAGGTCTACAATATGTATGGCCCGACAGAAGCGTCAGTCATCTGTTCAATAGCGGAAATCACTTCAAGTACTATCGAGCCACGCAATATCGGTACCGCCACAGGATCGACAAACTGGATTGTCGACCCCCAGAATCTTGATAGGCTGGTTCCTGTGGGATCAACAGGCGAGCTGCTCGTCGAGGGACCTATCCTCGCGCATGGCTATCTTTATGACCCTGTTAAAACACAAGCCGCATTTATAGGGACGCCGACCTGGTTAGCAGATGGGTTTGGCCACTCGCCTGGCCGTCAAGGGCGGCTCTACAAGACCGGTGATCTGGTCCGTTACTCAGAGGACGGTAGTATCACCTACATAGGTCGTCTTGACGCCCAGGTCAAGATCCGTGGCATGCGTATTGAGCTGGGTGAGATAGAGCATCATGCTCTTGCCTGTATGCCTGGAGCTCAAGAGCTTATTGCGGAAGTCATCAAGCCTGTTGGTGAAGGTGATACAAGCCTCATCGCACTCTTTATTGTTGCAGATGAAGACAAGGACATTGCTAGCCCACTGTCTGACTACATAAAGGACGGCACCAAGATGCAGCGTGATAGCTTGACCTATCGTGCCCAGGCTATCCCCTCCGCGCTTGAACGCCTCCTGAGTGAAAGACTTCCTGTCCATATGGTACCGGTGCTACTGTTCGTGCTAGACTCATTTGATCTCAGCATGGCAGGCAAGATTGATAGGAAAAAGCTTGTACAACTTGGGTCGTCTCTATCTACCAGTCAGTTGGCTTCACTCCAGACCGCAGGCTCGGCAAAGAAGCGCGGCCCGTCCACAGAGGTCGAGGCTACTCTACATCAGATTTGGGCACGAACTCTCAACCTCCAAGATTCAGTCATCGGTGTTGACGACAGCTTTCTTCGACTTGGCGGTGACTCCATCACAGCTATGCAAGTATCATCCTCGGCCAGAGCACAGAAATTGGATATCACTACAATGGATGTGCTGAAGCACAAATCCATCAGCGCCATTGTTCAAGCCTGGAGCTCACGGTCTCGGAAACACAAGGATGGATCATCACAGGTTGCTAACTTGATCCGAAATGCTCAACAGGCTGTGGATAGACGAGAACCCTTTCCTCTAACTCCGATACAGCAGCTTTTCTTCATGCATCAACAAGACCCCACCATGCTGTTTGACCAATGCATTCTTCTTGCGCCACGAGAAAGGCTCGTGTTTTCAGAGCTGAGAGAGACATTAGATGCACTTATCACAACCCACTCTGTTCTCCGTACCACGTTCGAGGCTTCACCATCAGGAACTTGGCAACAACGTCTGCCTAGCACCTCGGCAGACACAGTCTATAACGCATTCAGTCTCCATCATATAACACTAGATACCTTCGATGATATCTCGGCTGTCATCCTAAGACATCGTGGTTATCTCAACATCTCCAACGGTCCGCTGATGGTAGCTCTCCTGATCGATATTAATGAATCTCAATATCTTTTCCTCAGCATTCACCACTTGGTGGTCGATCTCGTGTCTTGGAGAGTGATTCTCGAAGATCTAGAAAACATGCTCTCTGGAAAGGGGAAACCGTTGGCTACTCAAATGCCATTTGAGACTTGGGCCTTCCTACAAGCTGATTATGCCACGAACCATCTGCAGGAGGATCAGGCACTACCCTTCGAGCTGTCGTTGCCAATGCACTCTTATTGGTGCTACAGTGACATATTATCGTGGTCTCAACCCAAAGCTGAGAGCTTTACCCTTGACGAGAGTTTCAGCGCTGCTCTTCTTGGCAACTCCAACGATGTTCTTGGCACTCAGCCCTCAGATCTGATGATTGCTGCTCTCTTCTTCTCCTTTGGACTGGCTTTCCCGGATAGAAAACTACCTACAATCTTCAATGAGAGCCATGGTCGCGAGGTTTGGGACAGCAGTATTGACCTCTCCCGGACGGTTGGCTGGTTCACGACTCTGTACCCTATCCAAGTCCGGCCTTCACAGCCAGATCTATTCGATTTTGTGCGCAG
The DNA here is from genome assembly GCA_014822075.1 of Fusarium buharicum. Lineage (NCBI taxonomy): Eukaryota > Fungi > Ascomycota > Sordariomycetes > Hypocreales > Nectriaceae > Fusarium > Fusarium buharicum. The sequence goes on along the minus strand of JAATHB010000602.1, from coordinate 16,848 downwards.
AGTCAAAGACGGCATCAGATCAATCCCTCAATCTGGATTTTCCTTTTTTACCTCCAAGTTTGTCAACCAGAAGACAGCGAGGGACTTTGCGTCCATATTACCAGTTGAGGTTATGTTCAATTATGGTGGCAGATATCAGCAGCTAGAGCGGGAGGATGCTTTTTTTCGCAATGTTCTACTGCCAGAAGACGCTACTGCACAGTCTTCCGCCTTGACTAAATATGCGTTGTTTGACGTGCTAGTCAACATGACGGACTCGTCGCTTGGTGTCACCTTTCTCTACGACGATGTCGTTTCCGCCAAGCATGGGGCCAGGATTCAGAACTGGATCCAAGGGTACAAGTCTACGCTGGAGAATATTGTAACCAGATTCGCTAGTCAACCACGGCAGTTGACTCTATCAGATTTGCCGGTTGCATTTGACGCATACGAGAGTATTGTTGAGTTCCAGAGTATCATGATGCCTGAACTCGGTATACCGAGTGTGGACGATATCGAAGACATTTTCCCTTGTGCGCCAACGCAAGAGGGTATTCTCATCAGTCAGGCCAAAGACACTAACAATTATCGCTTCCGAGTAAATGTCAAAGTTGCTGCCCAAGCAGGCTACTCAGTTGATGTACAGAGACTTGGTCAAGCGTGGAGCACGGTCGTTCAACGTCACTCTCTTTTACGCGCCATCCTGGTGCACAGTTTCCCTGGCACCGGACAGGCCATGCACGTTATTCTCAAAAAGCCCAATATCACCATCAATTCAAATCAAGTTTTCACTTCAGAAGCACTGACGTCGGCTCTTGGGCAAGAAACGAACCCCATGGAATGGCGCCTCGAGCATCATTTTACCCTACACCGAGTCACGGATCAAGAGGTATATATCATTCTCGAAATGAACCACGCTATTGTGGATGGCTACTCAATCGGTATACTTCTTGGTGATTTACTAGCAGCTTATCATGGTTCCTTACCAATTATTCCGGCTCCATCGTACCGAGAATTTACGACTCACGTCCATGAACAGTCGCATGACTCTAGTCAGGCCTTCTGGACTGGGCGTTTGAATGACGCAGAGCCTTGTCGCTTCCCACTCCTCGTTGACGAGATCGAGAAAGGGACTGAAGCGTTACGCCGCGAGTCGACGAGACTTGCAGTACCAGGCATCAGCACGCCGCAGATCCGGGCCTTTTGCAAACAACATGAAGTCACTCCTGCCACCGTTATCCAGACTGCCTGGGCCATGGTCTTGAGCCACTACACTGGTTCTAGTGCCCCGAGCTTTGGCGTTCTATCTTCTGGGCGAGACCTGCCTATCAATGGTGTTGAGAACATTTTCGGACCTCTAATCAGCATGCTCGTCTGCCACGTCAATCTTTCTGACAAGACCCAGAGCATTGTTGATACTGTCAAAACTGTGCAAGAGGGATACTTGATGAGCCTACCGCACCAGCACGTGTCACTCGCCGCTATTCATAGTGTATTGGGGCTGGACGTGAATACCCCATTGTTTGATACCGTCATCTCGTTCCAGAAACCAAACGGACAAGCCGGATATGACGGCCAGAAGGAGGTGGAATTTACAGTTGAAGGTGGTGTTGATCCATCAGAGGTACGTTCTATTTTAATTTCCTATAAGCGATGATACACGCTTTTCTATGCTCAAAGCTCCTCGTACTAACATGGTACTCGCTCCTCAGTACGCCATTTCTATTCAAGCAGTTGATAGCGGTACCGAAATCATGATCGTCATGGACTACCGTCTTTCCCTCTCAACAGCACAAGCTGATCGACTGTCCCACTGCTTCAGCACCGCCATCGCTTCCATAGTCAAGCCCCAAGACACTATCCCGAGATTGATCAAAGACATCGACCTCATAGATGATTTGACTTGGAACCAATTGTTGGAGTGGAATCGATACCTACCGCCTGCCGTCGAGAAATGCGTTCATGAGATGATTGAAGAGAAAGTCGCTGTTCAGCCCACAAGACCTGCCATCTTCGCATGGGACGGCGAGTTGACATATGCTGAACTTAACAGTATCAGCACGCGTCTAGCATGGCACCTGCTACACCTCGGCGTGCAGCCAGGCAATACCATGATCCCCATTTGCTTTGAAAAGTCGATGTGGGCCCCTGTCGCCATCCTGGCAATTCTCAAAGCCGGCGGAGCGTTTGTGCCTATAGATCTTGCACAAGGAGTTGAGCGCCGGGAGAAGCTGCTCGGCGAAGTTGGTGGCCGACTAATCCTCACATCGAGCCAATATCGTGAGACGTCGTTCGGCGAGGGCATTAAGGTGGTAGCCGTCAACCAGATCCTTGTTGACAGTCTTGTTAAGAATTATGAAGAAAAAGAGCTTCAGAATTTTGATCGACAGGCTCCAGCTTATGTCCTCTTCACTTCCGGCTCCACTGGCCTCCCGAAAGGCGTCCTGACTCACCATGAGGCAGCAACTACTAGCTGTGTCTACTCCGGTGTCAAGATGGGCTTCTCCAACACTTCGAGGGTGTTCCAATTCGGAGCATATACCTTTGACTCATCCATAACCGAGATCTTCACCACTCTTATCTGGGGAGGGTGCATCTGCATCCCTTCGAACGACGATCGGATGGATGATATTCCAAGAGCAATCAACTCACTGCAAGCAAATCTCACCTTCTTGACCCCGACAGTGGCCAACTTGATCGAACCCAAAGATATCCCTTCACTGCAAACCATCATCCTCGGAGGAGAGGCAACAACTATAGAAGACTTCTCACGCTGGAGACATTTGAAACTGGTACTAAATGGTTATGGGCCTACCGAGTGTACTGTATACTGCGCTATGAACTCGGACGAGGAAATCTACAATCGTGCAGCTCGCATCGGTCGAGCAGTCAGCTCTGCGCTCTGGATCGCTGACCAAGAAGAACCGGATAGACTTGTACCGATTGGGGCTGTCGGCGAACTACTCGTTGAAGGACACATCCTTGCGAAAGGGTACCTCAACGATCCTGTACGCACAGCAAAGTCTTTCATAGACAGCCGCAAGTGGCTGAATCGTGCTGGTCGATCTGGACGTTTGTACAGAACTGGCGATCTAGTACGATACAGCGAGAATGGCGGTCTTGTGTATGTTGAACGCGCCGACACCCAAGTCAAGGTTCGCGGACAAAGAGTCGAGTTGAAAGAGGTGGAGTTGCAAGTTTCTGCCAGCCTGCCACTCATGCAGCATATTATCGCAGAGGTCATCGTTCCAGGTGGTAACAAAACACACGCTATGATAGCCGCTTTTGTTGTACCTCCTAACACAGAGAGTGGAGGAAAGGAGGCTGATGCCGTTGAAGCAATCAAGCTCTTTACCAAGCCACCTGGACTAGAAGAGCAATTGTCTAGACGGCTGCCCTCTTATGCAATTCCGACTGTCTGGTTTCGAGTTATACAGCTTCCACTCACGGTATCCGGCAAAACAAACAGAAGAAGGCTGCGCGAGCTAGGTTCTAGTTACTCTAGATCGCAGCTTACCAGTCTCCAAGATACGAGCAACGCAAATAGACGGACCCCAAAGAACGAGACCGAGCAACTACTTCTCCAGCTCTTCTCACATGTGCTTAGTTTAGCTACATCGGATATTGGACTGGATGACAGCTTCTTTCGTCTTGGTGGAGATTCTGTGGCCGCCATGAAGTTGGCAAGTAGTGCCCGCAAAGCTGGGTTGAGGGTATCTGTAGCACAGATCTTCCAAAACCCGAAGCTTGAGGATCTCGCCAATGTACTCGGGTCCTCTTCAGGATCATGGCCTAACGATGTCTCACAAGAGGCTGAGGAAGTGGCACCTTTTGCTTTGCTCGGCCAGACGGTTAGTATCGAGAATTGTCGTCAAGAGGCAGCTGAGCTTTGTGGTGTCCCAGTTGGCGCCGTTGAGGATGTGTATGCATGTACACCCATGCAAGAAGGACTTGTGGCGCAGACAATCAAGACTCCTGGAGACTACGTCCTTCAGAGTGTCATGGAGCTTGCAGAAAACATTGACCTGTCTCGCTTCCGCCAGAGCTGGGAGCACACCGTTTCATCGAATCCCATCTTACGAACAAGAATTATCCAGAGCGATACCTGCGGTCTACAGCAGGTAGTGATACGTGAAGGAATACACTGGCGAGAGGCAAACAACCTCGACGAGTACCTCAACAAGGACAAACTCGAGTTCATGGATCTCGGCCAGCCTCTCGCTCGTTATGCGATATTATCAAGCAAGGCCAGTCAAAAAACTTGGTTTGTCTGGACTATTCAGCACTCCATTTACGATGGCGGATCCATGCCTCTGATCAAGAGTCAGGTTGAATTGGCCTACAGCAGCGGGACCTTGTCCTTGCAACCACTGCCCAAATTCAATCTTTTCGTCAGGCACATGCTGAAGAACAGAAACAATGATACCTCGCTGAAGTTCTGGAAAAATCATTTTACCGGTTTTGACTCGCCTACGTTTCCTTCTTTGCCCAGCACAGGCTACGCCGTGACAGCCGATACCATCATCGAACGAGCGTGTGCCTCAATGCCGACAAACCCCGAGGACATCACCGTAGCCGCTGTCATTAGAGCATCTCTAGCACTGACTATCCATCGTCAAACTGGTGTCGACGACGTCGTCTTCGGAATGACGCTCTCAGGGCGTAACGTGGAAGTGCCTCAGATTGAAGACATTGTCGGACCAACCATAACCACAATCCCTGTGCGCGTGCGCGTTCCTATAGAAGCAACAACATCTGTGTCAGAGTACATGGCCGACATCAAGGACTCAGCAGTTATGACCATGCCGCATGAGCAGACTGGAATACATCGTATTTCTACGGTCAGCGCAGAGTGTCAAGAGGCGTGCAACTTCCAGACGTTGCTCGTCATCCAACCCGCGCAGACCGAGCATGAGTCCCGTGATACTTGTAGGCTAGGGACCTGGCAAAACAACCTACAGACGCAAGAGTTTACAACATACGCAGTCACTATCATCTGCCAGCTGGAGAAAGATGGGGGCTTCAGGGTGGGATGTGCTTTTGACTGTAACGTTGTCGAAAGATGGAGAATGGAGAGGATTCTGGATCATTTCATGGCTTCTACTGACCAGCTTCTCAACGCACAACCACAAGAATCGCTTGCCAGAGCGGCCGGTCTACTACCCGCTGATATTGAGGATATCTGGCGCTGGAATGACAAGCTCCCAGATGCGGTCGATGAATGTATCCACAACGTTATTCGCGATCAAGGGTCACAGCAGCCTGATGTTATCGCCGTCGATGCTTGGGACACCAAATTGAGCTATAACGTGTTGATGACTAGCTCAAGGCTTATCGCAAACTACCTGCAGAACTTGGGAATACGGAAAGGTGTAATCGTACCGTTGGCGTTCGAAAAGTCGGCTTGGGCTGTGGTTGCCATGTTGGCTGTACTCCAGGCTTCTGCTGCTTTCACCCCCATAGATCCAACACAAGCAGCAGAACGTCGAGAACGAGTACTTAAACAGACGGACGCCAGACTGATCCTTACCTCGGAAAGACACCAGGACCTTGAACTCGGCCCAGGCCGATCTGCCTTATCCATAGGACCCAAGCTATTGGCGGCCTTACGGACAAACCACACTCTGAACAGTGGCAACATGCTTCAAGAAACAGACCCAGACTCGTTAGCCTATGTCATCTTCACTTCCGGCACAACAGGTCAACCGAAAGGTGTTCTCACTCATCACCGTGCCGTCAGTTCAAGCTGCAGCCACCATGGCTCGTTTCTTGGGCTGACCAGTGGCACTCGCTTCCTACAGTTCGCGGCGTATACCTTTGACGCATGCGTCATGGAGATCATGACAACTCTGAGTTTTGGTGGTTGTGTTTGCATTCCGTCACAAGACGAGATACTAGGGAACCTAGCTGGATCGATACAGTCCTTCGCTGTAAATACTGCAGTACTGACTCCTTCAGTAATCCGCCTCATCCAACCTTCGGATATACCCTCTATGAAGACCCTGATCTTTGCTGCCGAGCCATCATTCCCCTCTGATTTCGAGCCCTGGTTCGGTTCTATTGACAACATCTTCAACCTATATGGTCCAACGGAATGTACCGTTGTCTGCTGCGGAAAGCGAATCGATACCCCTGGCCCCAACCAAAAGCTCATGGCTGGAGACCTGGGCAAGACATTTGGGAGTAACTCTTGGATCGTGGACCCTAGTGATACCAACAGGCTGATGCCTGTCGGCGCAGTTGGCGAGCTTGTTATTGAAAGCCATTCAGTATCACGTGGTTACATCCATGATGCTGATCGGACTGAGGCATCATTCATCCAAGATCCAACATGGCTGACTCCCAGAAGACGTGGAATCGTGTATAAGACTGGAGATTTGGTGCGGTACTCTCCTGACGGTAGCCTCTTGATCGTTGGGCGAAAGGATAAGCAGGTCAAGATTAGGGGGCAGCGACTCGAACTGGCCGAGGTGGAGTATCATCTCCAAGTGTGCATGCCTGATGTGCAACTTGTTGTTGAGGTTATATCAGCTGGAGATGCTCCAGGTCCTGTGCTTGCTGCCTTCATTGTTGATGATGATGGGAGCCGAGAAACAGTTTCAGACGACTTTGATATTCGTATGGCTCCCACGATACCAGAGGTCGAAGATGCCTTGTCCAGCAAGGTCCCGAGCTACATGGTCCCTACATTGTGGTTTAATATGGCTAAGCTGCCACTTAGCACTTCTGGCAAGTCTGATCGGAGAAGGCTACGAGAACTAGGTGTAGCCTGCTACACTGCGGCTATGCATCAGCCTCGCGACGCGGGTGAAGCACAAAAAGCCATGCCATTGACAAAAGACGAGTGCCTGTTGAAAAGCGTCTGGACACGTCTTCTCAATATCGCGCCTGGTACGATCGGGCTGGATGACAGCTTTTTACGTCTTGGTGGCGACTCTATCACAGCTATGCAGGTCTCCTCGTCGCTACGCTCATCATCCCTTCTTGTTCCAGTTGCCACAATCCTCAAGCACAAGACCATCCGCCGCATCCTCAGGGCTTTGGAGGCTCAGCGTGCTACTGTCTCAGCCAACTCAATGGCACTTCAGAGCAAGACAGCTGCCCTCCAAGATGTGGTACCTGGCCGGCACTTTGACCTCAGCCCGATCCAGAAGGTCTTCTTTGGATATCAGCTGGATCCTCATGTTGAGTTTGATCAATGCTTCTACTTGAAACTGTCCACGGCTGTTGGCCATCAACAACTGACTGAGGCTCTTGATATCATTGTGTCAACTCACCCTATGCTGCGAGCTCGGTTCCAGAAAGGGCCAAACGACCAGTGGCAACAGCATATCTTGCCTGATACCAGAGGCTCATACGTACTAGAATTCCAAGAATGCGCCGAAGAGAGCACTGTAATATCAACCATTTCCCATTGTCGCAAGATACTAGACATTACAGCCGGACCTCTCCTTGCTGGTGCTCTTTTCGATAAGGCTGATGGACAAAACCTGTTTCTCACCGTCCATCATTTAGTTGTCGATTTGGTTTCATGGAGAATCATACTGCAAGATCTTGAGACACTTCTGACTGCGGGTGAAGCTGATACTTCAACACTTTTGCCGCCGCCTCCCTTGTCATTCCCCTCATGGTGTGATTTGCAAAAGACATACGCCGAGACACAATTCTCTCACGACAAGAAGCTATTGAGCGATATCCCGAAGCCAATGCTGTCTTACTGGAAAGTCGATCCCGGTCATGAAAATCTCCAAAATACAACAAGCCGCGGCTTCACGCTCAGCACAGAAGCTACGTCTGCACTGTTCGGCAAATGCAACACTCTCTTCACGACAAAGCCCATTGAACTAATGGTTGCGACCCTGCTCCACGCTTTTGGACAGGCTTTTAGAAACAGATCCTTGCCTACTATCTGGAACGAGAGTCATGGTCGAGAAGTATGGGACAACTATCTGGATCTTTCTAGGACGTGCGGTTGGTTCACCGTCATGGCACCCATTAACATCTCTGGAAACCAGCAGAGAACATTGAAGGACTATATCCGTCACACAAAGGATTTGATGCGTAGTATGCCGCACAACGGGTGGTTGTACTTTGTCTCTCAGTTCGTCAATCAGGAAGATACCGAAAACTTCATCTCGAATCTTCCTGCTGAGATCATGTTCAACTATAGCGGCGGTTACGGACAACTTGAACGTCAAGACTCCTTGTTCCGGGACATTGCCCCGCCACTATCCGAGGGTGACCAAGAGGCCACAGTCTCAGCATTCAGGCGTCACGCTATCTTCGACGTGTTGCCTGTCGTCAAGCGCGGTCGTCTCTCGGTCAACTTTGTCTACCCCAAGAGTATAGCCTCTCAATCACGGATAGTGGATTGGATATCAAAATATCAAGCCACTCTGGAGGCCCTTAGCCACTATCTTGTCGCCAACGCAGCCGCTCGACTGACCATATCTGACTTCCCTGGTGTCTTTGACTCGTACGACGCCATCGATGAGTTCTACGACACTATTATTTCAACTTTGGGCATCACTTCAGTGAGCGAGATTGAGCAGATTTATCCTACAACGCCTATGCAAGACGCTATCCTGATCTCTCAGGTCAAGGATGCTGGGACCTATCACTCCCGCCTGGTCATCAAAGTCTCGTCTACTGGTCTCATCAGGACACCGATCGACTTGGAAAGACTACACAAAGCATGGCAAACTGTCGTTCAACGCCATGAACTCCTCCGTGCGATTTTCATTCCCGGATTTCCTGGAACTGGCCGTACTATGCAGATTATCCTGTCCAAGCCGAGCCTCAGCATAGAAACATACTGCCAGTCCACGGAGTCGATCGTGCTGCATTCTGTTCGCTCACAAGATCCGCCTCGTTACAAGACTTCAGGTGTCCAGCAACATCTCTCTATTCACATATTGAATGACTATGAAGCGCATCTCGTTCTTGAGATCAACCATGCGATTGTCGATGGCCATTCGACGACTCTGCTGGCAAGGGACTTGCAGGCAGCTTACCGAGCAGATAATGTCTCCATAACACTTCCGGCACCTTCTTATGGCAATTTTGTCGCGTTTGTAGACGTCCCTTCGCGCGATGAGGGAGTTAACTACTGGGCGGAACGACTTGCCGGGGCTGAGCCATGCCACTTCCCAGACTTATCAACATTATTAGCTGGCCCTGAAGAGGAACACAAACGGTATGGCACAACTATCCAAGTTCCAGGCTTGAATGCCACTGAGATTCGACAATTCTGCAAATCAAAGGAGATAACCACTGCCACCGTCATTCAGCTAGCCTGGGCAATCGTCTTACGGTGGTATACTGGCTCGCTAGATCCATCTTTTGGTATAGTGTGCTCAGGGCGGGATCTACCTATCGATGGTGCTGAGGAGATATTCGGGCCTTTGATTGGTATGTTAACTTGCCGGGTGCAGCTTGATAGCACAACTAGCACGGCCGAAGTATTGAAAGAAATGCAAACTGCCTATGTCGAGAGTCTACCGTATCAGACGGTTCCTTTGGCCGTGGTGCATAGTGCTTTGGGGCTAGGAACTGAGACATTGTTCAACAGCGTCATCTCATTCCAAAAGTCCGGTAGTTTAGGTGAAGAGGAGAACTGGCGAGGTGACGGGGGCAACGGTGGTGGTGTTGAAGTCTCGATGATGGGTGGAAATGATCCAGCAGATGTAAGTCATGATTCGTTGTGAAACTGGCTTGAGTGAAAACTGACGGTGGTAACAGTACGGCATGTCAGTTCGTGCCATTGACGCTCCAGACGAGATGATCGTTATGCTCGACTCTAAGTGGATCTTGGGTGACACAGAAGCAGCTCAGATTGGGCAATGTTTCAGTACAGCAATCAAATCCATCGTATCAAACAGCCAGTCGCCCATCAAAGACCTCGACGCTTTGAGTATTCAAGCACGCGATCAGATATGGGAAAGGAATCGTCTAGTCCCAGAAATATCTGAGATGTTTGTCCATGAACTCATCCAAGATAGAGCACTTATCTGTCCCGACAAGGTTGCCATCTGCAGTTGGGACGGCGACCTAACATACCGAGAAGTGGCGGAACACGCAACGAAATTGGCACACAGCTTAGTACAAGACGGTCTTGCTCCCGAAAGCGTGGTCCCCATTTGTTTTGAAAAGTCGAAATGGACTGCAGTTGCTGTACTCGCAGTCCTACAAGCTGGGTGTACTGTTGTTCTACTTGACCCATCACAACCAGAAGACCGTCTCCGCAAGATTGTTCAGCAAACTAGCGCAAAGATGGGACTATCTTCAAGTTCCTCGTTCTATCTCCTGTCCAAGTTGGTAGCTGATGTGGTCAAGGTCACTGACAATTCGTCATATCTTGAAACCCCTATCGTACCAAGAGAGCGAATTAGAGTCAACCCAACATCCTTGATGTATATCATCTTCACCTCTGGTACAACTGGTGAGCCAAAGGGCACAATGATAAGCCACAGGTCCTTTGCCTCGGCCATGATGCACCAAGCCCATCGCATTGGATTCCGATCAGAGACCAGGATCCTAGATTTTGCCTCTTACAGCTTTGATGTCTCTCTCAACACCTTGATCATGACACTGAGCGCCGGCGGTTGCATTTGTGTGCCATCTGAAGAGGAACGAAAAAACAGTTTGGCCGATGCAATCATCCGGTTCAAAGTCAACACTATCGACGTGACCCCCTCAGTATCTCGTCTTCTCAACCCAGACGAATTGCCGCTCGTCCGTAGAATGATTATTGGCGGAGAGCAAGTGAGGTCAACCGACATTGAACATTGGCCCTCTCGTGTGAGAGTGGTCAACTGTTACGGCCCATCAGAGTGTACACCCACCAGCACCATCAACGACATCCAAGACCCTCAAGCACTTACGGGAATTGGAAAGGGTATAGGAGCAGTTACTTGGGTAGTTGACCCGATGAACCACCACTGCCTTGCCCCCCCAGGGACAGTAGGTGAACTGCTTATCGAGGGCCCTATTGTCGGTCAGGGTTACCTGAATGATCCGGTGCGTACAGCAGCATCTTTCATCTGCAATCCTGATTTTCTACTTAAGGGCTCGGCCTCCTGCTTAGGTCGTGAAGCTTTGCTTTATAAGACTGGCGACCTCGTGAGGTACCAAAGTGACGGCAGCTTAATCTATATAACTCGCAAGGATACGCAAGTCAAGCTACGTGGACAGCGAATTGAGCTTGGAGATATCGAGCATCATATCAAGGAATGTATGTCTGATGCCAGAGAGATTGTGGTCGAAGTCATGAACCCATCAAGCGAAGGGGGAGCCCGACAAACTCTGGCTGCCTTTGTACTTTTAGGTAGTGAGACAACTATTAGCAATGTCCATGACGGCATTGGCTTTGGTTCACTGTCTAGCAGTATAGCCGTCGAAAAGTCTCTTCATCGTCGACTACCTGCTTATATGGTCCCAACGGTCTGGTTAACTGTCGACCGGATGCCATTAACTATTTCAGGCAAGATGGACCGCCGCAAACTGAGAGACATCGGCTCGTCATATTCCTTGACGCAACTTAGCCAACAGGTTGCCAACAAAAACAAACGAGAACCAACCAACGACATCGAAACGACTATACAGTCACTCTGGGGGCAAGTTCTGGTTATCGAAACCAGCCGAATAGGGCTTGATGATACTTTCTTCCGTCTCGGTGGAGACTCTTTGAGAGCTATAACCTTAGTGTCTATGGCCAGAAAGGCTGGTCTGGCACTCTCTGTTGCACAGGTCTTTAAATATCCAATGTTAGAAGATCTTGCAAGCGAGCTTCAGGCCATTCAAGACTCACAGGCTCCGGGCTTGAAGCAAGAGGAGTTGCTGCCATTCTCCCTCCTCTCTACGCAAGGACAGACTTTAGATAACTTTGTTGCCGAGATGGCCCAGTCTTGCTCCATTAATGTTGACGCTGTTGAGGATATCTACCCAGCCACATCCTTACAGCATGGTCTTATGGCGCTTACAGCTAAGAAGCCCGGGGACTTTGTTCTTCAGAACGTCATGCAGATAAGCCCAGATGTTGATCTTGACCGACTACAGCGCTCATGGGAAGACGCCTTTCGGCGTACACCAATACTGCGAACCAGGATTGTGCAACACGCTTCCAGCGACGCTGTCTTCCAAGTTATGACCAAGCCTGGCAGCACTCAGTGGAGGCACGGCAGTGACCTAGATGCGTATCTGGAGCTCGACAAGGCTGAGTCCATGCAATCTGGCGACCCATTGACACGCCTTGCCATGGTTCAAGAGGGAAGTGACGGCCAAAGATATCTCATTTGGACAATTCACCACTCCCTTTATGATGGTCAATCTCTTCCTGCCATCCAGAACATGATTGACAACATCTATCATGATCAGCTCAAAGCCATTCCGAACCAAGCTCCGTGGAATACCTTCGTAAGCTACCTACTCAGACAAGATCAAATGGCAAGCAAAACATTCTGGCATGATTACCTCGCTGGTTACGACTCAACCGCGTTCCCAGCTGTCCCTCTATCCGTGTCCGATGGCGAGGTCAATGCCGATAATTCCATCGGTCTATCTTTCGAGATGCCTCCGTTAAGAGAGTCCAACTTCACCTTTGCAACAATCATCAGGACTGCATGGGCTTTAGCCATATGCCACTACACTGACTCGTTGGATATTGTCTTTGGCGCAACACTCTCTGGTCGTGGCGCCCCGGTCCCAGGTATCGAGGACATTATCGGCCCAACTATAGCTACTGTACCGGTACGAGTTACTTGTCCTCAACGAGATTCGCAATCGACAGTGATGCAGTTCCTTGATGGCGTCCAATCTCAATCAACAGCTATGATACCACATGAGCAATTTGGTCTGCAAAACATTGCCAGGATCAGCGAGGACACACGAAGAGGTTCCGAATTCAACACTTTGCTCGTTATTCAGCCTGATGAAGATGAGAAGAACAAGGATGCTCGGTCATCACATGCAGATCTCGGTGCTTGGCGCGAAACAACAGCTGAGACTGCGGATTTCAATACCTACCCATTGACCGTAATATGTCGAGTCTCTGCCTCAGGAAGTATGCACCTGGGCTGTTACTTCGATCCGCGTGTTCTGCCTCAATGGCGAGCCGAGAAGGTGCTTCAACAGTTCGGTTTCCTCACACAACAGTTAGTCACCATGGACCCTGGTTCATGTGTAAATGAGATCGACAGAGTGTCTCCAGCGGATAGTGAGTTGTTGTGGACATGGAACAAGAATGTCCCGGATCCTGTGGATCAAAGTGTTCAAGACCTTATCCTGCAGCAAGTCAGGATTCAGCCAAATGCGTCAGCGATAAGGGCCTGGGATGGCGAGATGACCTACACCGAGCTAGATGTTGCGTCTTCGAGAGTTGCTTCATATCTAGTTGGTGAGCTTGGGGTTGCCCCCAGGTCGATGGTTCCCTTTTGTTTCGAAAAGTCTATCTGGGCGGTTGTTTCCATGCTCGCAGTTCTCAAAGCTGGCGCTGCATTTGTACCGCTTGATCCTGCGCGGTCGGCACACAGCAAAGAGACAATATTGCGGCAACTTGGCGCCAGTATCATACTAACTTCGGAACCCCTTGCTGGAGATGTGCAACTCAAGGCTAACTCGGAACGAGTTATCTCTGTTGGCCCTCAACTTGTTGCCACTGATGGCGGGGCTGATATCAACAGTAATGAGCTCAAGTCAAGCACAGTCAACTCTGCCGCATATGTCATCTTCACAAGTGGAAGCACTGGCCAGCCTAAGGGCGTTATCATCGAGCACAGCGCTATGGCAACGAGTTGCTCTCACCACGGCTTAGAAATAGGAGTCAAAACGACTTCGAGGGTGTTACAATTCGCCTCGTACGCCTTTGACGCCTCTATCCAGGAGATCATCACCACCCTGGTCTACGGGGGCACCGTGTGCATACCATCTGAGAACGACATTCGGAATAACCTCGCTCTGAGTATACAAGAGATGGCCATCAACACAGCATATCTCACACCATCTGTTGCTAAACTCCTCGATCCCACAACCGTTCCCACTCTGGAGACGCTCATGTTGGGGGGAGAATCTTCAACCATTGACGACATCAAACGTTGGTCACGCCCAGGACAGACATTGCTGCATGGCTATGGCCCCACAGAGTGCACTGTACTCTGCTCAACTGCCACTATCGACCTCGAAGCATCCAACGACATCAATCCTGTTTGTATTGGCAAAGCCACTGGTGGAGTGAGCTGGATTGTTGATCCAGACGATCACAGTACATTAGTTCCCATAGGTGCCACTGGAGAGCTTCTGATCGAAGGTCATATTCTTGCAACAGCATATCTCCATGATCAGTCTAAAACTGAAGCCGCCTTCATTGATACTCCCAGCTGGCTTGCGCAAGGGGTAGGTGGATTACGAGGTGACTCTGGACGCGGTGGTCGACTTTACAAGACGGGCGACCTGGTACATTATAACCTGGATGGAAGTTTGACATATGTGGGCAGAAAGGATACACAGGTCAAGATACGTGGACAGCGCGTGGAGCTCTCTGGCGTAGAAACATTGGTTCTTGAGTGCCTTTCCGATGCTGTTCAGGTCGTTGCTGAGGTCATCAGTCCTGTTGGCCAAAACACGGTTTCGACTCTGGCGGTGTTCGTGGTATTGAAAGGGAGCAACCCATCCACATTACTCACAAAGAAACAAGATGGTGTGCATATCGGTATTCTACAAGTTGATTCGAGCTTTGAGACCCAGATCTCTCACCTACTGCCGAGTTACATGGTGCCATCGGTGTATTTCGTCGTTGACGAGCTACCCTTGAACCCCTCCGGGAAGACAGACCGCAAGAAGATGAGACACATAGGTTCTTCCTTTTCCACCACACAGCTTTCTTCCTTCCAAAAGCCTAAGAGAGAGAAGCGAGAGCCTTATACGGATGCCGAGAAGCTGCTGTGTGAGATCGTGGGTCAAGTTCTCAACATTGACATAACCACCATCGGACTCGATGATAGCTTCTTCCGGCTTGGTGGTGACTCTATTACATCGATGCAACTATCATCTGCTGCACGCCTTCGTGGGCTCAACATTTCGACTGCAAGCATAACGCGCTTCAAAACAATCAGTCGCATATTGGAGGCCTGCGATGTGAACGGCCCCGATGCTCCGCCACAAACAAATAGTCATGTTTACAATCAGAATGGTGGTGAGGATGACAGCAGCAACTTGGTTACTTTAGCACCCATCCAGCAGATGTTCCTCCTCCAACAACCAAACCCAAAGGTCTGCTTCGACCAGCACTTCTACCTACGTCCCAAGACCCCTATTACACAGCCTTTGCTCGAGTCAGCCCTTCACAGAATTGTGCAAACCCATCCTATCCTCCGCGCCCAGTTCCAGCAGAACAGTGCCGGGTGTTGGGAGCAGCTCATCGGTAACTCAGCGGAGGATTCAGTTCGCTGCTTGTTTCAGAAGTGTTCGGGCTATCAAGAAGTCGCGACAGTCATTCAGAACCAGCGAGGCAGCTTGGACCTCAGGAACGGGCCGGTAGTTGCGGCCTTGCTGTTCGAAGTGGATAGTCAACAGATGCTCTTCATGGCGATCCACCATCTCGTCGTTGACACTGTCTCGTGGCGTATCATCCTTGGCGATCTAGAGAATCTGCTTACATCGGATTCTATCCATCAAGCCTTACTACCGCCACCAACGACATCATTCCGGAGTTGGTCAGCTCTTCAAAACCAGCGTGTCCGAGATCTAGTCGAAGATAAACAACAGCGGCTGGCCATCTCCAAGCCGCAGTTACGATACTGGAGCAAAGATACCAATGCTATCACATTGAACGTTGACACAACCACGGTCTCCTTCTCTATCGACCAAGAAACAACGGCTGCTATCCTAGGGACCTGTAACGACTTGATGGGCACAAAGCCTATAGAGTTGATGGTTGCAGCATGTATTTTTTCTTTTGGAACGACCTTCAAGGACAGAACGTTGCCCACCATTCTAAATGAAGGGCATGGTCGTGAATTGTGGGATGAGTCTTTGAACTTGGACTTATCCAGGACAGTCGGCTGGTTTACCACGCTGTTTCCCGTGCGAGTTGGTCCCAGTCTCAACACGGCATCTACGGCTTCTGATGCAGCAAGCCACGATACACAACCGGAACGAAAGGAGCTCCTCGAATTCATCTTCCAAACACACAACGCCATGTCTACCGAGACCTCGCTTGATACGTGGTTCGCTTCTCAGTTTGCCACTGCAGATTCAGCGAGGGCTTTTGTGAAAGACCAACTTCCCGCTGAGATTGTCTTCAACTACGGCGGTGTGTACCAGCAGCTGGAGCGCAATGAATCGCTCTTTGAGATGACTTCTCTAGAAGAGATGTCTAGCAAGAAAAGTGTCAGAAGCAACAATACCAGCCCCTATGTCGGCAATGACAAAGAGGCAGGGGCCACTAATGTATTTAATACCGAGCCCTCTTCGGCGGCCCAAGTGCGGGCCTCGGCGCTGTTTGAGATCGTCGCCGGTGTAGCGAAAGGAAGACTCAATATCTCTGTGCTGTATAGTAAGCAATTGTTGCATCAGGAAAGAATTAAGGAATGGCTTGTTAGCTTTAAACAGACTTTGCAGAGGGTTGCAAAAGAGATAGGTAGTAATTAGTTAGTTTCCTTATATAGTTAATTAAGGAATAAGTGTTAAGTTTTAAGGGACTTTAATTATGTTTTAATTCTTTTAAAATCTAGCTAAGTTTTTATTTAACTTAATAGTTTAATACTTTATTAATAGAAAAACTAAAAAGTAATTATATAATAATATAATATACTTAATAATATATATAATAAGTAAGTAAGCTAAATAAGTAAGTAAGCTATATATCTTAACTTT
>JAATHB010000601.1:0-29811 GCA_014822075.1 Fusarium buharicum | reverse complement strand
CGATGCGCCAGACGGGCTTGTTGAGGGTCGTTGCCCACAGGTCCCAGACGGCGTTGACGACGGCGCCGAGGGCGAGGTGGATGACACCCTTCTCGGGTCCGATCCAGCGGAGCTGGCTGTCGTTGACGAGATGTCGCCATGTCTTGCCCCAGTTTGAGACGAGGGAGGAGAGGGTCCTGCCCTTGAGACGCTCGGCGACGTGGTTGATGGCTGCGCAGACGATGTCGTTTCCACGGCCGATGGTGAAGGTCTAGAGGAAGGAGTTAGCTGCGATGGAAAGGTAGTAGAGTGAGATGAAGTTACTAACCATTCCATGGCCAGTGTATTCAGAGTCAGTCTGAAGGATGCAGTAGGCGGATGAATAGTTGCCTGCGGCGTTCATGGCATCGGAGCCAGTGCCATCGAGAGAGGTTGGGAAGCGAACATCGCGAGTCTTCCAGCCTGTGATTGTGATTTCACCCATGATTGCGGTTTCTGTAGTATAACTGTGTTTGTAATTGTTTGAGAGATGGAAGCTCAATCAAGCATCCATATGAGGGACAGTTGAGGTGGGGTGAGCTCCGAACGCGGGGGAGGGGGAAGCAATCCGTAGTAGAGAAGTTATGATGGGACAAGTATCACAAGTTTAGGACACAATAGAGAAGAGAAAGGACGCCTGAGAATGTAAACAAAGTCAATTGAGGCTAAATCGAACAAAAGCTGGGCATTTCATGCTTTATAACCTCTCATCGGCTCCTTTTCATACAGTCTCATGAGACCTCATTCATCGTCAATATGTGGGGTAGAGAAGCGTTGATATGCCATGACGACCTCTTTTACAGCCGCTGATTGATGGATAAATCATATCCACCCTTCCAAAACCCCCATGAAATGAGCTGCTAATGATATGTAAGTCATGAGGAGAAGGCAGCCACCGGCACGCCTTTGCCGGTATATATCCTTGGGTTGGAGAGAGAGAGCCTCAATTGGGGGTGGATTTTGGGGGAGATTTGTTAGGAGCATATCAGGGAGGACTTGATGTCGAGTGAGTGTATCTATGGCTCGCGAGGTATTCATGATTGATGCTAAAGACAAAAGACCCCCGCGACCCGCCCCCGCGCCGCCATTCAACCCCTGGTATAGATCATGGTTGGTTGCGTTTCCGATGCGGGCAGAGTCTCGGATAAGCAATGAAGTTGTAAAGATGCATTGGAAACAGAGTAGATGGCCTTGAGAACGGGTAGTCAATGAGCTTGTGACCCTATATTTAGGAGTTTATGGTTACCGCTGAGTTGAACTTCAAGATTGACCCCACGATAGCTCCCCGCAAAGTTTAGGAGCTGTTGTGGTAAGGAGAGCTAATTATGGGGAAAGAACAGTCAATTTATAATTGCTTTTTCTTACTACGACCTTGTTCAGCATAAAGTCTGACTGATGTTACTAGTTGCTTTGGCGTTATCTATCAATCATCATCCAAATGGGCGCCATCTTGAACGGACTCAAATGTGTAGCCCGTACAGTGTTAGTACGATCCAGTTCAACAGACAAGTACTGTGCTGCTTGCCCATAAAGTCAAAGCTCAATTGTATTTCACTTCATTTACAAAGAACAAGGTTTCTCAACAAGAGGAACAGCCAACGGGCTTACATCTACTTCCTGATATGTCTTAATACATGGTTATAAGGAAATTCAAGACCACATAGTAATGATGCGCATATTTTGCTATCCACTGGACTCAACTTTGAGCTTACGAGGGAGGCAGCCTGTTTCTATTCAGGTACCTAACAGCCTGACAGGATACTTACTCAGTAAAGCAACCTCGCGCATACAGATGAATAACGTGGAAATAATGATGGAATGGCTTCAAAATAGCAACCCATCGATCAGGGACACGTCGACTGCTGGTGGGTGACTGCTACACGAACTCAGGGTCTTCCCCAGTTGCGCACGACACACATGACATCAGCCATTCTATCGGTACAGTACCTACAGTACCTACATGCATCAACCACGCGATTGCGCCAGGCCATACGGGTTATCAGCCGTCTTAGACTAAGCAACTGCCTAGTTGACGTTAGTCAATAAGGTTGGGGAAACACGGCCGCCCTGACTTCACCGCTGCAAGGAGAGTCTTCTTGTCAGGTTCTGGAACAACAAATCTTCAGCGTTAGACAAATCCTTCAAACAGGTACGAATACAGTACAGTACCTGTCGATTCCTGTTTTCAGGCTCAGCAGCAGATCAACATCAAGTTCAGCACCCGCTGATCAACTCCTCTATTGGGGCTCGCTTCCCAGCTTTTCCTCTATCCGCTTATCCTAGTCATTCCCAGCCCTGCCCTCAACCCCTGTCACCAAAACCAGCTTGGCCATGACGTGGGTATTTCGTCCACCTCGTGCCTCTCTTGATTGGGGCTACTGCATCAATCCTGCAGGTTGAGCTGCTGCTGCTGCTGCTGCTTCTCGGGTGATTGTTCCATCCCCGGAGGCTTGGGAAGCGGTAAGGCATAGACGTATAGACTCTCGGCTCTACTACCTACATAATTTCGACCTTACTTTGACATATACATAATTGTTCTTCCCATGGCTGCAATACCTGTGAAAACCGTCAACGTGATTAACATCAACTCAGATACCCCGCTGTGTACACACTCTTGATTCCCATCTTACCCAGCCTCTCAACGACGATCCACGCTTATCACTCACCTTGCATTGAATGCTACCTATCTGAAACTGCGGCTCTCAACACACATCTACACGCAACACAGCCAACATGGAGAATCCTCCCGCCAGAAGTCACAGCCTGAAGCCTCCAAGGCGCAAGCTTCAAAAGGCTGACCCAAAGCTCAAAAGTCTCAACAAGGCCAAACGTGGTTCTGCCGACTCAACATCAAGCCTGAGCCCTCAAAGCACCCTCTCTTCACCATCGCAACGTCAAATTCAGAACGGCGCTCCCGATCTAAGCGATGCCAAATGGAGTCATTATCTTCGTCCCAAAACCGTGGTAGAAGTCGAACCTTCAATCTCAGAGCCAGAGCAGCAACATGAACCAAATGTCGAGCCTGAGCCAAGCTACGAACTTGAAGCCGAGCCTCCTAGGGCATTTTTCAGGCCACCTCGAAGACGGTCTTCTCAACGCCAAATCCCCGAGTTCAACCACTTGCACATCCAGGAGCATAGTACGAGGCCTTCCCTGGATAACTCGTCAATCCCCTCCCCAGCCTCCTCCACATCGACTTCATCTGCCATGCGGCGCCAGGCCAAGACACCAGTCTTTCGGATTGGACAATTGGAGCAACACGCACTTGCAAGAAAGGCCAGAGATGTCCCGGAAAAGACGTCAAGCGTTGAGTTGATCGCTGATCAATATCGCGCCCTTATTGATTCAAGAGATGGTCCTCCAGCGCTCGAGTCTCAGCTACCATCTCACAAGGAAAGAGATTCAACACAGCATAATATCCCGCAGATACCTCCTTATGCGCTGAAACGACTGAACTCACGCTTATCAAAGACGAATTCATTGATGATGGCTTCTCCTCGCCAGGCCAGACCTAAACTAAACTCTGCACCTACACATGATACAAACGTGGCAGCATTCGAAGGCGACACTATCTACTTCAAGCCCTATTCCTTTTCTTCTCCGCCGTCTCCCGATGAGACCCCTCAAGCCTCACCACAATCTCACAGAAACATTGGGACACCCTCACCTGGAGGACAGTCGTATCAAGAAAACGTCAGCCTCCAGATAGCGCTTGATCTACTCACGAGCGAGCTTTCTTCTGCCGTTGCTGGCAGACCAGGCCAGGATACTGCAGCGCTGCAGGTCTGGGTCATGATCGAGGCATATGAGAGACTACGTGATCAGCTGACGAGGATCGAGTCACCAAACGGGGAAGCTGAAAAGGTGGCATTGATATTCGACTGCTGGTTGGCCTCCCTTTACTCGATTCATTCCTCACTTACAGCAAGCACTCTGCCGAGCCCAAGGGAATATGCAGGGCTAGAGGAAGATTTGGATTAGTTTGGAGACAAGGTTTACATGACGTTGGATGTTGGATGATTTATGGACTCTTGTCACGGACAAGACGGGATCGGCGTTATAGGCGTGGCCAGGAATAGAAACGGTCTGGGTACAAGGCAGCTGGACAGGTATGTACATGTGGCTGTATGTACAGGATAGATACCCAGAGGGATTTGTTTTAGCAATTACACCTCAATATGAACGAATGACTTAGTTTTGATAATTCTAACCTATCGATTCACTTGCTATTGGTCTTTGATATGGAAGTTCTGGAAGAGGTTGCAGGCACTGCCACATTCTTACAACATTTTGGGATCATCGAGGATATAAATAGATTTATGTTGATCTTATCCTAAAGATCGAGCTGTACTCTGCAGGCCAGCCATGGCAGGGAGTTTTGCTATGCCGACGTGATTTACGAGTAGGACCTTGACGGCAGCTTACGAATAGCAGCAATTGAGCTTTGTGATAGTTCAGAGGCTATATCAGCTAGGGAGATACTAGAGAGTTTCACTGTCGTTGGTTTATTTGAAATCCGATTTTGTTGTTCATATTTGCTGTTTGATAGTCGTGGTTGGTGAATGACGTAGATGCCTCAACTGCAATTGTCCGAGACTGTGAAGCTCGCCCAGATTATAGAGGTTAAGCCCCAATACAATCGATAGAAGAGACCTTATAAAGATCTCAAACAGTTGAGGTAGAATTGTCAGAAGATAGCATATTAAATTTCTACAGAAGAAGTATTTCTCGTTGTAAAGAGCGCCCCACCTTAGCTTGAACCTCGACTTCATGCGTCGCGTGAATCCATCTTTATCATACAACCTCTCCAACGCGCAACAACAATCTCTAATACTATCTCCAACCATACTGCGTCGCTCTTAAAACAACAAGAACCATGGATGAAGATTACGGAGCCGACGACGAACTCTTGGCCGCAATGGCCGCCGCTGACCCAACGCCTGTCGCACGCAGACCAATCCAACAACCCACGCCTACCAAGATCCAGCAGCCTACGCCTCAACGTCTCGATAAAGCACCTCCATCTGCCTCTGGCTCAGGAAAAGTAGTACAGCCAACGCCTCAGGCTCTACCACAGAAACAGTCTGGTTCAACCATCCTGGTGTCTCCGCGCCAGAGAGGAAATCCCGTCTTGACGAGTATTCGGTCAATGCCATGGGAGTACAGCGATATCCCAGCTGATTATGTCCTCGGTTTGGGTACTTGCGCTCTATTTCTAAGGTGAACTCGCATACAGCACTATGTAAAAGATAACTGAATACTAACCCCAGCAGCCTCAAGTACCATCGTCTTCATCCTGAGTACATCTACACCCGCATCCGCAACCTCCAGGGCAAATACAACCTCCGCATTGTCCTCACCATGGTCGACATCCCCAACCACGAAGCCTCCCTAAAAGAACTCTCCAAAACATCCCTCGTCAACAACGTCACCCTCATCCTCTGCTGGTCCGCCGCCGAAGCCGCCCGCTACATCGAGCTGTACAAGAGCTACGAGAACGCCACCTTTGGCGCCATCCGCGGCCAGCAGCCCTCCAGCTACGGAGAGAAGCTGGTTGAGTTCGTCACTGTGCCCAGAAGCTTGAACAAGTCGGATGCGGTCGCGGTGGTGAGCAACTTTGGCAGCCTCAAAAATGCGATTAATGCCGATGCGGAACAGCTTGGTATGCTCAATGGCTGGGGAGGCATCAAAGTAAAGAGGTGGATGTCTGCAGTTGACGAGCCTTTCAGAGTGAAAAAGGCTGCAAAGAGAGGCACCAAAGCTTCCGAGCGAACGTCGAAACTTGACCAGGCGCTGCCCCTTTCGCGTGTACCTCTACGAGATATGCCATCTGCTGGGCCGTCTTCTGGTCCATCTCCCGCCAGGGACACGCCTTCTGCCGCAAAACCAAATGAATCGGTGTCAGGACAATTCCAGTTTATGGATAACACGGATGATGAGGACGATGAAGAGGCCATGCTTGCAGCCGCTATTGAGGCGTCCAAGCAAACGGCCCAGACAGACGAAGCCAATCGTGCGAGCCAGGCAGAAAAGGATGACCAGCTTAGTGGAGGTATTGCTGATGCTTTGGCAAGATTGCGGGAGACTGACTAGATGAACTGGATATCAGAATCCTTCGCTTCAACGGCGCATAATTGTTTGACCACAGCCTAACAGTGGCATATGGTATTCCAGTACTACGTGGCATAGTGCGCATCTTCTGCGCACAAAGTCCGAAGGAAGCCACCCTTTTTCCTATGAAAGAGATGGAATATATGCTAGTCTGACTACATGGTCATGTAGTCAGAATCTAAGCTACCTGAAGAGTACGAGACCGCTTTCATGACCATCCATTTGGTGGCTCAAGGGATGCTATATCCACGAAAGCGCAATAGGTCACATCTTAGCTTATGGACGGCACAAGACATAGGCTCGGCCACGCTCTTCCCTTCTCAAGGTAAGGACAACGGTGCAAACTTGATTAGCGCCTGCGCCTTCTTTACGGGTTAACCCCTCGCATGGTATTGCGATTTCTGTAAAGACGTTTGTTCTATCCGCCAAAAGAAACCATGGGTACTTACGCTTTATCCTACCATGGTATTCGGCGGATTGCCTTCGTTCAGGGCAGCTTGGGGCGAGATATGAGGTAGTGTCAGACCCTCTCGCAATCGGGAGAAGGCCTTAAAGATCATGCAATATATCGACACGTTAACAGGCTCTTCAGACCTGTCTGCGTTGATTCAATCTGCTTCTTTATGCACACACATATAAGCAACCGACACTATAAAGTTGATATGCTTCTGTATTATGTCCTTCTGTCTTTTCCTCCAATGGTCTAGCCTGCTAGTACTCTTCAGCCTATTCGTCATCGCTCAAGCTTGTAAAGAGGAGCCCTAGCAGATACCATTCAATCGACACAGGGTGTGTTCCTATCGAATGGGTAGTTGTTTGGGATGCTCCCGGTAGAATTTGAATGAGAAGAGCTTGAAAAGGGGGAAATACGGTGAATTATGAGGAAGGAACAGGCGAAAGAGTTGTCCCATGGATTGACTGGGTATGCTAAGCTTGAACGATGGCGATCTGTGAGGTATTCGGGACTGAGAATCCTAGGCCATGTTTCTCAATGTGAATAAAGTCTTTCCGAGCTAAGATACTGTCTAGAGTTGTAATACCTACCCAGTTATTAGTCCATATAACCTGGTGCCATTCCTCGCAAATCTGAGCTTCACCCGAGCGATAGCACTTTAGAATTGCGCATTAATGGTATTCATTCATAAAGTCTAGAGTCGAGAGCATTTCCAGCTGTCCATCATCCATCATAAGTTTTATTTCCTCCATACTTCATTCTCTACCCCGTCGTGCCAGCATCATCAAGTAAGCAAAAAAGAGCCTGTCGTCGATTTCGTCCTAGGAACCTCCCTCGCGCTTAGCATACTCTTCTTCCATGGCCTCTTCGTAGAGTCGATCGGCTTCCTTCTCCTCTTCAGTCTTTGGCCGTGTGACTCCTGCGCCCGTGTTGGCTCCAGCACCGGTAGCGACGTTCTGATCTTGTGGGGTTTGGGAAGAAGAAGAGGTGGTGGTGGTGGTGTTGGCTGATTCTGAGAAGGCTGGGAGACCCATGGTGTTGATCTTTAGATGCTTGATGTTGTCTTTGTCGTTATTGATATGATGAGAATAGTTTCAATGTCTTGAGAGTACTGAAGAGAGATATTGATCGTGTCTTTATTTCGTATAAAGTGTGTACTGAGGAAGTTGTTGTGTTGACTGACAGCCTCCATGTTATACCTCGTGTGGCAAAGGTGGCGAGTGCGATACGTCACCGTGGCTGAAGCTATCGTGGAGACAGCAGGAGAAAAGAACCATTCGGAGAGAAAAGAAACAAGGCAACGGCTCTCGACTCCAAGTTAACCCGTGAAACGAGCCAGAATAGGAAGCTCGGGTTAAAGAGCTTTGTGTTGACTTGGAGTGGTTGTAAAAGTTGAGCCCTGATTGGCAGCTTAAGCATAACTAAACCTTCTCGAACTGTAGATCAGGGTCTTTAGGGTCCTGACATCATTTTCTCCTAGCTGTCAGTTGAACATGCCCGGTCAATCCGAAAGCATTGATCTTAGAAGAAAATTCCATTACTCCTAGTAAAGTCTCAAGTTACAAGGCAAAAGTGCGCAATACCTAACACAGTGGTGTAGCAAAAGAAACCAATCGTAAACCCAGATAAATCTTATCTGGAACAGCATATAAAGTAAACCAAGGGTATTTTACATCCAACTCAAATCTCGCTCATGCTTGACAATCTTTTCTTAGGTCCAACTAAAATTCACGAGCCTCACCAATATCGCACACATCAAATACGCCTACTTCAGGGATGCCGCTTCTACGCAATGCCTCCTTGAGCATCTTCGGCGGCTCCATGACCTCCTCCAGAGTGAGCGCCCAGGTGCCCCAGTGAATGCCCATTGCGCGCTTGCATTGCGTGTCGCGGAAAATCTCGACAGAGTCAAAGGGGCTGGCGTGCACGGGCGAGAAGGCCACACGAGGGTAGTAGGCGCCAATGGGGATCAGGCCGAGATCGAAAGGTCCGCGGAGCTCGCCAATCTGCTTGAACTGAGGACATCTGGGAAGATGATCGTACTCGGCACTGTAGTCATCGGTTCCAGGAGGAAGGTTGGGAACAGCTCGGTAGCCCGTATCACCGCCGAACCAGACAGACTTATCGCCGGAGGTAACGGCCCAGGAGCACCAGAGAGTGGTGTCACGGTCCCACATCGTTCGGGCTGAGGTGTGCTGGCATGGCAAGCATGAAATTCGAGCGCTGATATCGCGCGTGCGATCACCTTCCTTGACTGACACTGTAAGGTCGGCATCCTCCCACCAATCAAGCTCGGTAACATGGTTGATGCCCGTCTTGCGGAACCACGTTTCTAGACCGAGACCAACAAAGAACTGAGCGTCGGGATGGTATTTCTGAACCTCGAGGATAGAGGAGTGCGAAAGGTGATCATAGTGAGAATGGCTGATCACGACAGCGTCGACGATGGGTATATCCTTGATATCGCAAGGTTTGGGGGTGAATCGCTTAGGACCCATGAAGCTGAATGGGGAGCATCGGTCTTCAAAGACAGGGTCAAAGAGGACGCGCAGACCAGAAGGGTACTCGACATAGTAGCAGGCATGTCCAAGCCATGTCGCGCGGATCTTGTCGGTAGCATCGCGCTCAGTATTCCATTGAGGCTTGACAACGGGCACCGTGGGAGGAGTTAGATCGGGTTTCTTGATCTCGCCGGTAACGGTGGGCCTAAACTCATCAGCATTGAACAACCGGAGTCTTTTGGCATGACGAAGCCATCACATACCACCAAACTCTTCGTAACATAGCAGCGAGGCTAGGACTTCCTCCATGCGAAGGGTAAGGGTTTTTGAAGCCCACAACAGAACCATTCTTCAGAAGATGATGGGGATTGGAGACGGCCTCATCTGGGAGAGCAGTTCGTCCCGGAATCTTGGAGACGACGGAAGTAGTGGCAACAGAACCGTTAGAAGATGCACGCGCGTCCTGAGAAGCCAAGTCGGTCGAGGTAAGCTTGGCCGAAGTGTTCGCTGCGGTAGTCATGATGGAGGATGCTGAAGAGGAAGAGGTCGAGTATGAGGATGCAAGAGTCTTGGTATTTATCGTCGATCCAAAATGATAACAGAGTCGTCGGATCGTCGGATGGTTACGCGGCATATGTAAAGCTACCTATCTCTCTGACCGGAGACTTCGGAGTTTGGCAAAGTGGTACCGAGGAAGGGGGCAGAGCAGAGCAGGCCAGGGCAGAGGAAGGAGAAGGTTGATGCCCGGGCGGTGAAAAGGAAGGAGAGGAGATGAGATGGAGGGAGAGAAAGGAAGGAAGAAGAGAGGCCAAGAGGAAGAGGGTGAAAAGATAAACTGGAGAGAGGTAAGAGGTGAGGTGGATGAATAAGTGAAGCTATGACAATTGGAGTTTAGGTGGGTACATTCCGTACCTAGGATCAACAATGGAAGGATCATGGAAGGCGCCGAGAACTATCTAACGATAGTACGCGGTGCCGAGATTAGGAGATGATTGCCATCTTTTCTGCAAGGATATATTATGTGTATAAGGTAAGGTAAGTATTTATGTTGGGCTATTTCCTATGTAGTAGCATCACATCATAGAGTCCATGACAACGAGATATGAACAACATTGTAGCACAGCATATCCAGCATAAATCTGTAATTAACAGAACGCAGCCAAGCCTTGACGCTAAAAACACTGGGCATATTAAAGTCAGTTAGGTATCAACTAGTGAGAGCTCAGTGCTTTGATCATTCATGCTATCCCTATCACCACCGCCATCAAATCTTACACTGCAACTCTCTTTCACAACACGATTCCATCCAATGTATTCCTAAGCCGGTTGCGGAGTGTACAGCATCCCCGTGTCCGCAGACCTACTCAAGGTATCCAGCAATCCCCCGATTCCCCGACATGGCCAGGGTCCTCCGGGGAATAAACAAACCCGAGCAGCGCAAGGGATTCGCGACTTGTGTGGATCAGATATTGGCTTAAGCGAGCCAACTCATGTGCTTACTTAGGTTACAGGTATGCTTATTTCTACCGTATTACATGATACCGGGCATTGCCTAGATTCATATATGCATTTGTTGACGAGCCCTTGCGGTCTTGATGTTAATCTTACGGATCTCTTGATCTTTTGAGCCGTCGTCAAATACAAAACCCGCAATAATGGATTTTATAACCAAGGCCTTGAAGTTATCCCTGCCGCTGGCTCCGAAAAACCCTTACCGAGAGCTAACTAACTATCCCTGCCATGGCCATGTGGTTCCCATGTGGTGTTGCAATGTCAGCTTGATGCTCTGTAACTACTATGTAACCGAATTCAATAATAGTAGAACCAGTTGACATGCTTTTGCGTTTTTCGTAATCAAGGCTAATTACACCAAAACAGGCTTATGGTATCCGTCTTCAAAACCCTAAAAACAGCCAGGTATCTACCATCACTAACATATCGTTGATGCTCAAGTGAAAGAATGCCCACTATAGACAGAGACCAGCCAGGCACAGCTGTTTCCAACCAGCCCATCCGCTCACTCAGCCAAACGCCAAAACAAAAAAGGCCGCCCGAAACATTATTCGTCATCATAAGCGTCTTGAAAGATTGCTCCATGCGTAGCCATCATCATATATCAACTTGTCGAGTGTCGTCGCCCATCTCGTCACTTCCAAGCTCCTTTTCCAGCTCATCCGCCACAAAGCCTTCGTAGTCGTCCAGGTTCTTCTGGACGTGAATCTTGAACTTGATGACATCGTTGAGCATTCTGTCAATTTCCGTATGTAGTTCTTCTCGAAGGGCATTGGCTTGGAGCACCAGTTGCTCGTATCTGGATATACAGTTAGTGTCTTGTGAGTTCCAACCATAAGCTCAGCATCAACTTACTCAATTGTCGTGTTAATCTCACGTTGCTCCAGAATCTGGACATTTTCAGACAGCCCAGCTCGCATGCGCGATAACTCCTTCTCCATCTTCTCAATGTGTGCATCAGAGGCCAGCTTCTGCGCTGTTGTCACCTCCTTGGTCTTTTCGTACTCCTCCTCTGCTGCGCGCACGCGATGGTTGAGAGCCTCCACCTCACTGCGCCTGTCTTCGATGGCCTCCTTGATACCATCCAGTAGGTCGTGGTCCTTCATCATCTCTTCCATCGCCGTGCTTCGTCGATCTGAAATCTCTTTGCGCAGTGATAAGAAGCTGTTTCGAATCTGTCCTCGAAGGTCCAGGTTGAGAATGTGGCCTGCCTGGTACCCGGTGGTGGCATCAACCAACAGGCGGTCCGCCGACGAAGGCCCTGATGATCCCTTCAAGTTGGAAGATGTAAAGTCCGAGCTATCAGCCACCATGACTTGAAGCTCAAACTCCCTGCCCTTGGCATTGGCCGCTGTCGAGGGAATCAGCGCGATCTGATAAGCCATGGTGTTGTATCGGTCCACCATTTGCTCCAGCTCGTCCAACTTCCGGCTCGCCTCTGACTCTCGCTCCGATACTTTCTTCTTCACCTCCTCCAATCGCTGGCCTGCAGACTCAATGCCCTTTTGAAGCCGCTCCCGCTCCGCAGTCATGCGGTCAATATCCTGCATGCTGATCCCCTGAGCATCCACTGCCTTTTGCAGGCTACGTCGCTCCTCGTCGGCTTCTTGAATCTCTTCCATGAGCTTGTCGAGCTCCTCTTGTAGAACCTGAGATCGGCTTTCGTACTTGTCTGACCTCTGCATCGCCAACGCATTGTACTCCTCAAACTTGATCTTGTCCTCCTCCATAATCTTGAAGTGGTTGTCGAGGACTGCTGGGTCGGGCGTCGACTTTTCCAGGTCCTCAATTTCCTTGAGGAGCCGTGCGTTTTCTCCCTCAAGCATCTCGAGTTCTGACGTATACTTTGAATTTGATCGTTCAAAAGCGGCTGCCATCGACTGAACGTGGGGTGCCAAGACGCGCTCAGCTTCCTCATCACCCATGTCTTCGTCCATGGCCAGCCAGTCTCGGTATCCGTTGCTGAGGAAGTCAAAAATGATGCGGTCGCCACTAACGTCAATTCCGCTTTCTGCACATGCCTCATCATATTGGCAGTTTACATAGCCATCCAACATCTGAGCCAGCTGCATCATCCAATGAAGAAGACCAAGGAATGTACTCCAATTTTGACCTCCAACAGCAGCAATCTGACTTTTTGTGATGCTCCTCTCAAAGGGGTACCGCATCTGTTTCAGCAAGGGAGGCACCTCCTGATCTATGTTCTTCTGGAACTTGTGGCTGGGGTCGATTCGATGATAGAGCCACTGAAACATGTAGTTGAAATCTTTTTGAGTTGGTGATTTGAGAACATTCTGTGAAAGAGTGTGCTTCATCTCCATCTCAAAGTTATGTTGAACCATGTATTCCATGATCTCCTGTCCAATACGAGCCTGGAAAGATCGATCTTTCAGGGGTCGCGGGTCGCGGGGTACACCAGCAGGGGCGGGTGTTGTCTGGAAAAAGCTCTGGTTATGTGTCACAGGAGCGGTCGACTGTCGAGGTCGGTATACACTGCTGCGTCGGTCGCCATCGGTCGAGGCACGCGTTGTCGTCGCTCCAGGGGTAAACGTCGCTTTTGGCGCAAATGAGGAGCGCTTGACCGAAGAAAGGCCAATGTCAGCGAGGTTTGTTCCAGATGATGATCGTTGGAACATAGGCTGATTAGGCCGCGGCATGGCAAGGGAATGCCTAGATCCCGACATGGAGCGGACATGGCTGCCCGGGTAGTTGGCGCCAATATTGGAGCTGGATCGCTTCATAGTCGAACCAGGCTGCGGAATGGCGCTGTTTGCACTGATACCACCAAGAGTCTATGTTGAGGGTTAGAATATTGTCTAGGTTGATGCGCGTAGATGATAGTCTCGGCGCATAAGCTGGTAAAGAAGTCGGGGCGTCGCACCTCTCTGGGTCTACGGACACTCCAAAGGCCCGTGTCTTGGGACATGATCTAACGGAAAAGACAGCACGCGACAGTGATGACCTGCATGCGCAATGCAGGCAAGTATCGTGAGTTGTTGTATGTGCAAAAGGGTTGTTGCAATAGTGTTGATGCAAAGTGGGATGGGTGCGGGAATGCGAAAGAGGCGCCTAAGGGAAGATTGGGCGTTGCAAATGTGTTGCTAGGCGAGAAAGTAAACAAATCCCAGCAGGAGAAATGATTGGCTGAAGGAGTGTGATGGGTTCCTAGGTGGGGTCGCGTTGAGCTGGCAAAAGTGGGACAGGGATTAACTGCGCACGTGACCATGTCAGGCTTCAACTGCCAGACAGACGGGAGGGAAACGGTTAGGTACGTACCTACCTAGGTACCTAGCGACTTTCGGCAGCTCAATTGCCTGGAAGCCTCGGCCTAGATCGGTCACGCTTCCGTCTCCACGCCTCCGCGGTCTCCAGGTCCGGCCTCCCCAGAGCAAGCACATGCATTTGTCGTTTTCCATCATCACCACTCAACTTCCTTCATCAATCACTTCCACGATTCTTCATTGCCATCCGATTGATGTGGTGACAGCCGCCTGACGGCTAAACATCAATCATGGCTATTCGCGAAGACCTGGTGGCATCTGCTGTAAGTAGACCTATTTCCCAGCCCCCAACTCATCGATACCGAACTTGTGTATGCTAACTCCTGAATAGACCCAATGTCAGTAGCTCCTTCGTGTCGCAATACAAAACGCGCCGGCTAATTCATCACAGTTCTCCAGGACCCGAGTGTCGCATCATCCTCTGTCGAAAACCGCATCTCATTCCTCCGAAGCAAGAACTTGACTCAAGAAGAAATTGACGTCGCGCTTGCTCGAACAGGTGGCAGCGCGCCTCCAGCTCCTAACGCACCTTATCCCAGTGCTCCCGCTGGTCCTCCTGGCCAACAATACTATCCTCCCATTCCACAGCATGCCTGGCAACCACCTCCGCCTCCTCCACGAAGGGACTGGAGGGACTGGTTCATCATGGCCACAGTAGTTGGCGGTGTGTCTTATGGTCTTTACTCTCTGGGCAAGGTTCGTCATTGATATCAGAACTGCTGTGTTGTTAGAGGCTAACATGCGACCAGCGCTACGTATATCCCCTGGTTGCGCCTCCGACGCCGGAGAAGCTGGAGCAGGATAAGAAATCGATTGAGGAACAGTTCGACCGAGCCTTTACACTGGTTGAACAACTCGCAAAAGATACGGAGAGTTTGAAGAATGCCGAAAAGGAGCGCACCGAGAAATTGGACACGGCGATAGCGGACCTGGACACCGTCATGACGGACCTTAAGGCAGCCAATCGACGACGAGAGGACGACGCGAACCGAATTCGAGACGAGGTCCAATCTCTCAAGGACGCGATTCCTAAGGCTCTTGAGAACCAAAAGTCGCTGACTGATAGCCGTCTGCGCGAGATCAATACTGAGCTTACCAGTCTCAAGACCTTGGTTTCTCAGCGAATGAACAGCAACACCTCGGCCCCTTCTGCTACTCCAAGCTTCATGCGAAACTCGAGCGGTAGCATCGGTGCCAGTGCCGGTGCCAGCGCAAACACTCCTGCTGCCTCCACTCCCGCTGCCTCTACCCCTGCTGCAAAGACCAACGGAGAGAAGACAGGAGCCGAGTCAAGCACGGCTACTCCTGCTTCGGAGATCCCCAAGCCAACATTCCCCTCTGCACCGCAGCTCAACCGTTCATCATCGCCTCTCGCCAACATGACGGGCAAGAAGTCGATTCCTGCCTGGCAGATGGCCATGACTAACCAGAATGACACCTCGTCGACCCAAGTCAAGGCGGACGAGCCTCAGGCGGGTGCTAGTTCCAGCTCTTGAAATAGTATATGAGGGTCGTATATCATCTTGTTGTACAGTATTATATGCATCTACAGTTCTAGGATAATGGGGTTAATTGATTTGGGGTTTTACACGGCTGGAAAGTACTGTAGCGTTATATCATCTTTGTCCAATTTGACCACGCCGTCACTTGAAGTTCCTACGATTACAGATATTGAATGCCTGTGCTATGTTTTGGTTGTTGCTTCTCGTACAAGTTCAGCTGCAGAAAATAACCTCGTAACTACTAACCTAGCTTTCAAAGTTTCGCGCCAAGATACTTACATTTGATTCATTTACCTCCCGTGCGCTTACATGCATCCCCTGGCTCTTCTGCATACTCAACCTTAAAGTTCCCGCAAGAATTACCAATTTGGGTCGAGTCTAGAAACAACATCACCCACACACACACACACCCAACGCATTGACCTTTCTCTTCACTGACTAGGGGGTTATATAAAAACATGAGACTCGAATTAGGGTGCAAAAAATACTTAGGCAAATCTCCAGCCTAAATTACGTTAAAGTTCTATGGTTATTTCTGTCTAATAAGTACAGGTCCCATGTTTTTCATCCCGACGACTGGGGCTCTTAATCCTGTCACGAATAAAGTAAACTACAATCTATAATAATAAATACAATTTTCGTTGATGCCGAATATCAGCTTCACATCTTCACCCATGGCGCTAGTAGTAACTCCATATCGACGTCAGTCGCAGCAAATCAGAGACCGACCCAATTCTAGATGCCGAGGCTGGCTGAGAGTCCAACTTAGCTCATGATCGCGAGCAAATTCAGCGCATGAACAACGAATATTTTCCCGAGTAACGCTTGCTATAAAGACGTCTTTGTTGACATGACATATCATATCCTTCATTAAATGCATGAAATTAAATTTCCTTGTCAAAAATCAGAAGCATACTCTAGGTAACCACACCAAATCGCACTTACAAGACGGGCTGTGGCAAAGCAAAAGGGTCATGGATCCCTAGAAGCCACCATTCCTGACATGGCCTTCGATGCGATTCAGGCAGAGAGGGGAAACTTATGATTGGTGTCGTTTTAAAGAGGATACAGGGTCTTTAACTAACGTTAGAGGGTTGCTGGGGTCTTTGTTCATCTAGATTTCTAAAGCCACTACACTACTTCAACAGCTTTCTCAACCCCGTCTTCTCTTTCGTTACTTCTTCTCGCTGGCATACCTTTGCAGCTCTTTATGAGTTCGCCTTTAACCAGATACTTAGTTGTAGTTCTTTTGTTTAGCAAGGTGTAGGAGGAGCAGACCTTTTCACTAACTGTCGCTCCACCATCACTAGTTGAATCACTTACATCACCACTCACATCTACAACCTCAACCGCTTCGACATCGGGCTCTTCTTACTCTTCAAGTGCGGAAACTTCACACTCATACCGGGATGGACTCACAAACCATTCAAACCATCCGGACAGTTGTCCATTTACTTCCTCTCATCGTCCGTCAATCCTTTCTTCACGTCCTTCGCCTCTCCGACTCGGCCAAATATCTTGACCTGCAAAGTGCCATCATCATCGCTTGTCTTCGCGTTCTTCTTATACCCAAGAACCCTAGCAGCATATCTGTCGTCCAGGGTCTCACACTCCGCGATTCGGGGATCAAAGGACATATTTGGGTGAGCAAGTACGCAAGCCCAAGACCTCCAGAGACGTCCATCCGCGACACTCTTATCGCCGCCCTCGAATATGTCGGAGGCTCCACCTGCCGGGTCCCCGTCCCCGAGCTGGTCGATGTCGAGGCCGAGTGGACCGGCTACCGGGGCAGTGTGGCCCGCGGCGCGCCGTTGCCTGAAGTGTCGGAGCGGGAGCGGTATCACGGCATGATGCGAGAGTGCAAGCGACCGACAACGGTTCTGTACTTGCACGGCGGCGCTTACTATCTCTGTGACCCGGCTACGCATCGTTCTACGACGAAGAAGTTGGCCCAGTTGACGGGTGGTCGGTGTTACTCAGTGCGCTATCGTCTTGCGCCGCAGCATCCATTCCCTGCGGCGTTGCTTGATGCCTTTGTGTCTTATTTCACCTTGTTGTATCCTCCTCCCGATGCGTATCATGACCCTGTGCAACCGGAGCATATTGTGATTGCTGGTGATAGGTATGTTATTAGCCCGAGAGTCAAGTCAAGTCAGAATGTATCACGAATACTAACATGATTGCTTCAGCGCTGGCGGCAATCTTGCGCTCTCGTTACTCCAACTCATACTCGAGCTCCGCCGACAGGACTCTCCAATCCTGTGGCACGGCGAATTGCGCCAAGTTCCCATGCCAGCTGGCGTGGCACTCAACTCTCCATGGCTCGACATTACACAAAGCTCCCCAACATGGGAGGCATCCACACCAACGCCTTTCGACTACCTCCCTAAGCCCGAGATCATGGATCAATACACGATCCCACCCTGCGATGCCTGGCCTGCCAATCCACCACGACGAAACTTGTACATCGCCGATGACCTCGCCGCTCACCCCCTAGCCTCTCTCGTCATGGCACGCAGCTGGAAGGGCGCGCCACCTATCTACCTCTGCACGGGGTGGGAGATTCTTGCGTATGAGGATAAGTTCTTCGCGCGCAAACTCGAGGCGGAAGGCGTGAGGGTGGTGTTTGAGGAGTACGAGGGTATGCCGCACTGCTTTGCGCTGCTGCTGCGTAACACGCCTGCCACGCAACGGTGCTACAACGGTTGGGCAGCGTTTATGCGTGCGGTGGTGGAGGACCCCGACAGCATTGAGTCGAGGGCTACCTTGATCAAGGCCAAGACGTGTGAGGAGGCGCCGTTGCGGTTTGATGAATTGAGTGATGTTTCGGAAGAGGATATTCAGCAGAGGGTGTTGAAAAAGACGGGATTGGAAGACCGGGTGTTGGAAGCGCCAGTAGCAAAGCTATAGAAGGTGGTTTTGTTGCAAGTATACCACTGACATGTGTAAGGCACAAATGCAATTAGGTACATATTAAACTTGATATATGATGCAGATGCTATTAGAAACCTGGGCAGTTACTTACTTACTTAATTATAAACACAACATATATTAGCTTCTTTATAAGAATAATCTGTTTAAACAGTTACAAGATGATAGGGAATAAAGTGAATCCCAGTTACTACCAGTAAGACCTGACTTACATGTAAGCTCACCAACAGCAACTGAAACTTTAATGACCGGCACGCTCGGAGGTTGCAGTCCGAGCAACAAGGCCAAGACTTATATGAACCAACACCCTCATCATCTCCCACAGTTTCAAGACAATCAACTCTCTTCAAGCATATTACGGAGTAAGGTACCGTCTAAATATCCTCTTCAGTCCGTATCTCGGCTCCGCCTCCACCGCATCCGAACCCACTCCCCGAGACCGGCCCGGGCCCCACCAAACTTTCTTCAATGTCTAAACTTCAAGAACCAGAACCTCCAAACACCGAGCCACCGGCCGACACCAAACCCAATCGCAACCCCCCAGACGGGAGCGCAGCCATGGAGCGCCATAGACAAGTCGTCACCTCCATTGCCTCTGCCGTCCGCGGCTTCTTTGAGCGCCGCGAGCCCTACCGCATCTTTCATGGTAGCACGAACAGCACCCGGCCCCAGCAAAAAGGCAGGCCTGTCGTCGATATCAGCGAGCTCAAAAATGTCCTCACCGTCGACCGCACTGCCCGAACAGCCCTTGTCGAGCCAAATGTCCCTATGGACAAGCTCGTCGAGTCGACAATCAAACATGGCCTTGTCCCGCCTGTAGTCATGGAGTTTCCAGGTATTACGGCTGGAGGAGGTTTTGCTGGTACTGCGGGCGAGAGCTCCTCATTTAAGCACGGCTTCTTTAACGATACTGTCAATTGGGCTGAGATTGTTCTGGGAAACGGCGAGGTTGTTCGTGCGTCGCGTGAGGAGCGCGCTGACTTGTTCCGCGGCGCCGCTGGAGCTGTCGGCACGCTGGGCGTGACGACGCTTCTCGAGCTTCAGCTCCAGGAAGCCAAGAAGTTTGTCAAGACGACTTACCATCGCACCAGTAGCGTTGCCGAAGCTGTCGCCCGTATCCGTGCCGAGACCGAGAACCCTTCCAACGACTACGTCGACGGCATCCTCTTCTCCAAGGACCATGGCGTCGTTGTTACTGGCACCCTGACCGACGATAAGCCCGCCGATATCAAGCCCCAGACCTTCAGTGGTGCCTGGGATCCTTGGTACTACCTCCATGTTCAAGATCGCACCCGAAACGTCCCCTCCGCTAGTCCCTCTGTCTCTGCCGATTCGTCTTCACCTGTAGATTACATTCCTCTAGCCGAATATTTCTTCCGCTACGACCGTGGTGGTTTCTGGGTTGGTGCTGCTGCCTTTACTTACTTCAAGGGTGTACCCTTTACACGCTTTTTCCGCTGGTTCCTCGACGATTTCCTCCATACTCGCATGCTATACCGCGCCCTCCACGGCAGTGGCGAGTCAGCCCGCTTCATCGTTCAGGACCTGGGTTTGCCCTACAAGACCGCTGAGAACTTTATCGACTACACTGCTGAGAACTTCAACATCTGGCCCCTCTGGTTATGCCCATTGAAGCAGACGCCCCCGCCAACCTTC
The DNA here is from genome assembly GCA_014822075.1 of Fusarium buharicum. Classification (NCBI taxonomy): domain Eukaryota; kingdom Fungi; phylum Ascomycota; class Sordariomycetes; order Hypocreales; family Nectriaceae; genus Fusarium; species Fusarium buharicum. The sequence continues at coordinate 9,845 of JAATHB010000601.1, read as the reverse complement.
CACCCTCATACCGGCGAGACAACAACTGCTGCTGACGGTACTGTAACAACCCCGCCATCCCTGAACATCGGTCTATGGGGTTGGGGTCCCTCCGACCCAGACGAGTTCGTCACTAAGAACCGCGCTCTCGAGGACAAGCTTGTTGAACTTGGTGGACTAAAGTGGCTGTACGCGCACACCTACTACAATGAAGAGGAATTCTGGAAGCTCTACGACCGAAAGTGGTATGATGCGCTTCGAAAGAAGTATCACGCTGATACTCTACCAACCGTTCATGACAAGGTCAAGGTCGATGTGGAAGCACGCAAGGAAGAGCGTGAGAAGTGGAAGCGTTCGCTCAAGAGCAAGCGCCCGTTGGGTGGTCTCTACGGTATCTGGAAGGGCATCCAGAGCAAGGATTATACGCTGCACAGGCACGCAGAGTGGAAGTTCAAGGAAGAGAAATAGATCAGATATCCTGGTGCATGATTATTTAGAGTTCTGTTAGAAGTATGGTAAGCGCAGGTATTTGCGTTGGAAATGTATACAAAATCTCAAATCTTGACCTGCGAAGGGGGTTGGCTTACGATAGATAGATACCAGTCAAAGGACACTTAATTTTTGGAAATGGATATCTTTATATTCCAAACTATCACAATATCTTCTAGGCGCCAAATGACCACATCTATAGGCCCTGACAAACTTCCTGATAAATCTCCAGGAGAGACAGCATCCCCGATATATACACAAGCTCTCAATGGCTACCATTGCTGGCTCAATTAGGGGGTCTTGGGGTCAATCTCCTTCGCGTAGAATGCGCTTCTATCATCATCCACTGCATTCCTCTTCCCAATGCGTCTAGTTCTCCCATTTAAGTCATCATGCATGATATGCTCCCGATACTGGTTCATGATTGTTATGAGACCAGGTCGAGCAAAAAGTTCCCGTGTCGCAAAGACGGGCAAAAAGCAGAAGGACTACAAGGCTTGTTCGAACGAACCCTCTATTCCTTGATAGCGTATTCGCGCTTGAACATGTCGTCAACCTTGGTAAGGTAGTATGTGCCAGGGGCGATGGTAGAGACTTCACCCTTGGGGGTGTAGCCCTTCTGGAGGTGAGCCTGCTTTCGGAGGTCGCACATCTATAAGAAGTTAGCGGCTGTTTCAAAGCGAGTATCGTAATCATCCTTGACTTACCTGGTCGTATGTCTCAGGAGGCACGGCACGGCGGGCCTCAAGGCGGGCGGGAATGTTCAGAACATCAGAGATCTTCTCAACGCTGCCGTTGATACGGAAAGACAGGAAGCTGGCAGCGAGACCAGAGCCATAGCTGAAAAGACCGATTCGCTTACCCTCAAGAGTCTTGTTGTCGACAACGCTGATAAGACTGGCCAGACCACTCCAGACACTGCCACAGTACATATTACCACAGTTGGTGGCGACCTGGATGGCGGGGTTGACGCGCTCCTGGAAGCGCTTCTTGGTGAGAGTCATGAAGGTCTTCTCAACGACCTTGTCGGTCAAGGACTTCTCGTAGTCCATGTCACGGAGCTCAGGGGCGACCTCGGCGAAAGCAGGAGAGTCGGCGTTGGCGAGGTAGTCATGGTACAGGAGACGAGCGTAGGACTTCTGGACGAGCTTGCAAGTAGGAGAGTGGAAAGCAAGGTAGTCGAAACGGTCAAGGCTGGTCTTGGAAGCGTCGCCGTTGGTAACACCGTTAGTGGCCTGCTTGGCCTCACGCTTGCAGTAGGCGCGGTAGGCGGCATCGAGAGCCTTGGTGTAGCAGTTGACGGAGTAGTGACCATCAACGTAGGGGTACTCGCTAGTCAGGTCGGGCTTGTAGAAATCGTAGGCATGCTGCATGTAGGTACCGCGCAGACCAGGCTCCGCAACAATGGGGGCATTGGGACCGATCAGGAGGGCGACAGCGCCAGCACCACCAGTGGGGCGGGCATTACCCTTGGCGTAGAGAGCAATGTCACCAGCAACAACAATGGCATCGCGACCGTCCCAAGCCGAAGACTCAACCCAGTTGATGGCGTTGAAAACAGCGTTGGTACCACCGTAGCAGGCGTTGATAGTGTCGACACCCTCAATGTTGGTGTTGTCGCCAAACAGCTGCATAAGAACACTCTTGACTGACTTGGACTTGTCGAGAATGGTCTCGGTGCCAACCTCGAGGAAACCAATCGAGTTGGGGTCGATGTTGTAGTTCTTGAGGAGCTTCGAGGTAGCAGTAAGGGCAAAAGAGTAGATGTCTATCGCGGGAGAACAGCAAGACACGGGTTAGCGGCAGTTCAATCTCATCATGGGTCTTCTCAAGACGCGGTGAAGATGGGCGCATCGCGCTAAAAGGATCGCCTTGTCAGGGGACGGTGAAGAACGGGACAAACTTACCCTCACGGTCGTCGCAAAAGCTCATCTTGGTCTGGCCAAGACCAATGGTGTACTTTCCAGTGCTAACACCATCGAACTTCTCGAGCTCATCTTGATTGACATACTAAAGTGCCAAACAGAATTACAATTAGCTGGGGGCGTCATCAAAGAGCGTTGAGATAGAGGGGCAGAAATGGAATGGAGGGGCACACGACAAGGAACCCGAACACGAGGGCAAAACGCAGGGACTTTTTTTTTTGTCCCATTCAAAAAGTTTGGGTGAGAGGGGCAACGTCCAACACAACAATTCCCAGCAGAAAAGAGGGCATTGTCATTGTCAAGTTGATCGTGAAGTATGGTGTAGTGGGAGAATCTCGACTTGACTCACCTGGCTGGGGACGTAAAGCTCAATGGCCTTGATACCAATGTTCTGAGGTCGGGAAGACATGGTGAAAGATATATAGACAGACGGCTTTTCTTCTTGAGAGAGACGACTCGGTTGGTGGGGGGAAGAGGAAGTAGAAGAAGAAGAGACAAAGAGAAGAGGTAGAAGAGAAACTCAGGAGAGGAAGAGGGAAGTGGGAATAACTTATAATTATTATACCTAGCAACAACCTAAGACGAGATGTAGAAGAGACAAGGGAAGGGGGGGGAGGATCCGGAAGGAAGCTAGGTAGGCGCGAGATTGCGGGTTCTTACTGTAAGTATACCTAACTGAGATTGAGATTGGATCTCGAAATCTGTACGGAGCCCTTTAAGTTAGGGTGTGATTTCAAGTCCGGCCGCGGCGGGGTGAAACGAGTGACCTGCTATTGTTGGGCGAGTTAGTTGGACTTTGAGGTATCAATTTTTTTCACCGCCCTTTGTCTTTTCTCACTGGATAACAGCTGGGCGGTTGGCGTCTTGTTGGATTAGGTTGGATTGGATTGGATGCACGTTATGAGGTACTTTGGGTTGGTCTTGATCATGCCCATGGCCATGATGGGATCAACTTCTTGGAATAAGAATAAGAAGCTCGGGCCGCCAGAACAACAATGGCTAATAAGGTGCCTACCTATCTAGCTGTCTAACATGTATTGTCTACAAAGCGAGGTCAAAGAATACAACTGTTGTCTGTATAGTTACTTAGACTCAGCCATATGGCTCGAGATTATGTTGACAGTATCCCATCAGCGCACCCCCGTCATGACCTCATGGTAACTGAGAATTTTCTTTTCTCGACTCTTCCCGCTCCTGGCTTCTGCAGTGCCTGTTGCCTCCTGCCAGGGGCGCGCCGCTACCGGTGGTGTGCCGTGCCTGGTGCTTGACAGTCTGTTCCATTCGGCTTGGTTTGTTGTGGTGGGAGTGGGTTGTGTGCTGGTTGGTGGGACTTAGACGGGTATAATTAACGAGCAGCTGTTGCAAACACGAACACGACAAGCGATTGGCCAAGCTAACGTAGTCAGTCGTTGGAGCTATGTCCTTTGCGATTGTATAAAGCAAAGATATGTCAGCCTGCTATCTATAACCTCAGTATTGTAAGTACTATAAGATTATAAGTACAAGGTTATGCTTCGGTTTGGGAGCAAGTGCTGAGAGATGTGCGTAAGCGTATTCGTGCCAAGATACTATTGAGGTAACCTGAACCACATGTACAACTTTTAGCAGGATTCCCACCTGGATAGTACCTAACTTTTAAAGATACTTTATAGATGTACGAGTACTTTCAAAACTTGTACACTTTTCTCGTTGCGTGAATTCATGCAACTTAACGAGCTGCCTTACTTCAGAATTCATTATCAGATCCATATTGTGGTCCAGTCTGTATGCATGTGGATTCTTGCCAAAACCTCCACCGAGGCCTCAGGCCTAGAACCAGTCCAGCCCTTTTTCAAGGGACTATCTGCTAACAGACAGGGGGCCACCGGCCTATCATCGTTTCGAATACCTAGGTATCTACATGGCGCCATTACACTTGCCTTCCATGTGAAGTTGGCTTGGAACATCTTTCCTAGCTATGAACAGCCGCTTTCCACGGTCGTCTATTCTTTTTCAACCTCTTAACACAACGACCTATTTTCCCACGACCCCCAGATCTTCATGCAATGCCATGGCCAAGCAAAAGCCTTTGATTGGGTTTGCTCGGTATAACGGCAACCATCATTTCACGCTATGTTTGTTTTTGCCAAGAGTGTCCCACTCTCTAGGTGCTTTTGTTTCATCCTTTCCATCAGCGACCAGCTCCATTGCATGAATAGTACGAATACCGAACTGGTCCATGAATGCATGCCTATCCCTACAACGAGACTGATCTAGGTCCGGTCTGAGCCGCTACTTCATAGAGTTGCCATGTTCACGGCCACGGCGCGTCCCAGGTTGTCAACAGGCTGTTACACTTCACTTGTTCTATACCACTCTTCAGCTTAGACACTAGTGGCGATTGACTCGAGTTGCTTCAAACCGGTTTCTCTGCTACCACAGTTCTCAATGGCGCCAGACTGTAGCCCTATTCAGCTACTCTTCACGCTCATGAGGAGTTTTTCTACATACATCCCACGCGAGGGCCCCGTCTCGAGCGTCATTTTCCCGGTTTGTCCCTCGTGGATGCGACCTTCTTCCTGTGACGACGTCAACTTCACGCGCCATTATCAATCTATAAAGCCAAAGACCGCCGCGTTCCGTTGCTCGGCGTGGGTCTAAAGGGTCTTTCTAAGTCTGATTCAGTTAGCTCCCAAGATTTTGCCTCTACTCTCCCGAGACTTAAACACTTTGGCGTCTTAGTCCGCCGCTATCCCGCTAAGATAATCAACGTGCAGCTTTATGCATCTCAGGCACCACCATCAGGCTCGATTATCTCTCGGAAGTTCGGATGGGTCATCGTGGGACCTAGACTGTACTATGTATGTAGTCACGCTACGTACCCAGTCCAAATGCACAAGCCATGGGGGCCAGTTCAAGTACAGAACTGCTTCCCATCAACGGCACGGTTTTCAAGCCTGGTACAATGGATCAAAAGAAATGAGAGGCTTGGAATGTGCAAGGGGCTAACGTAGCATCGTCTTCGTTTTTGCTCTCTTATTCGGATCCGTTTTACTCAAAACTAGCCCCCAGAAACCGTTGAGCCGCATTGCTCTCGTACCTACTTACTCAGTCACTCACCCACGCGGGGACGTCATTAGTGCCATTCCAAGATGAGTACCTACGAATACTTGTACATAATACATGCTCTTACGCCTGACCTTTCATCATTGGTTTGCAGAAGAGTTACTCTCGCTTCCGATCTGAGTCCTCCGGTCAAACACCGAATATCTTTCGATTCCATATACGTAATGCGCAAAGCTGCATTCATGGCCAGAGCGATCTCGCGTCAATCTAAGCGACGCAGATTCCGTCCCAGACTTTTGTTGGTTTGCAACATCGATCTCGAATCCATCTCATGTATCACTTACAAGGGCAGGGGGCCTGTCGCCCTCGCGTTCGCTCAACCAACGCCTTTTCCTACATGGGATGCATCCCCTGCCTGGTACTGCTTGTGATAATCGTTTTAGCTTCAACTCACTCACAAGACATGGTAAGCTCAACAGTTGATGCATTTTCTTATGCTACCAAGTCCACTCAGCCAATGACATAGGTTGTCTTAAAGATCGAGTCACAATAATCTATTATGTCCTGCTGTTTATTCGTTACAAAAGCCATACCCACAACGCCATCATATGCATCCCTTTCTACATGGGGCTACTGTCTTTGCTGCTCCCTTTTATGTTTGGTACAAATGCTGTTCATCGAATTCGTTATGAAGCTGGGTTCGGGGTGTCGTATCCGGAATCGGATGTACCCTTTGGCTTCGCCTCCTTTGCTTCCTCGTCCTTAATCTCCTGCTTGGTCTCGCTTTCGGGTTCCTTGGGCTTCTCTTCAGACTTGTCTTCCGCCTTGTCCTTGTTGTCCTTGTTGTTCTTGGTCTCAGGCTCGGAATCAGTGTCAGAATCAGAAGAATCAGAACCAGAGCTCTCGCCGTTGCTCTTGCGCTTCGCCTTGGCCTTCTTCTTCTTTGCCTTTGCGCGCTCTTCCTTGCGAATTCTCTTGGCTTCGGCCTTACGAGCGTCGTGCTCCTCCTTACGTCTCTTTTCTGCATCTTCAGTCTCCTTGATTTTCTTCTCTTTACGGGTCTCAACGACCCAGTCATCCACAGCCGCGATCGCTGCTATAGGGTCGCGCTTGTTCTTGAGTAGTAGACCTTGAATTTCTGCAGGGCTGAACTCGAGCTCAGGAATCTTAGCGGCGAATTGCGCGGCAAAGGCATCAACTCGCTCAACGGTTTCAAGGCGCGTCTTTTCAGCCAATACTGCCTGCTTCTGGGCCTCTTCGGGATCCAAATATTCGGTCTTGATCTCTTGGGAACCATCACCATTAACATTCTCTCCCTCATATGGAGCGTAGATGGCGCGAAAGATGGAAGCAGTCATTTCAGCGTCAGCCAGCCCAAATTTGACAATCATGTCAACACGGCCGGGGCGAATAAGGGCCTTGTCCAGCTTCTCAAGGTGGTTGGTAGTCATGATGAGGACGCGGCCCTCTTGAGAGGCAACTCCGTCGAGAATGTTGAGAAGACCAGACAAGGAGAGTCTACCTGGGAGCGCAGGGGTCACAGGAGGAGCGCCAGGCTTGCTGGGTGCAGCCGGGGTAGGGGATGGCCCCACGGCGTCTTGTGTATTCTCACCCTTGGTGTCATCACGAGTGTGAGTGAGGCCAGCAGTATCGATGTCTTCCAGCAGCACAACGCAACGACGGGGGAGCTCGGCGAAAAGCGTAGCAAGAGTTTCCTCGGTGGCCAGGTTGGAGCTCAGGCTGACCATATAGATACGCATACGGAAGAAACCAGCCAGAGCAAGACTGAGAGAACTCTTTCCAGTACCGGGGGGACCATAGAGGAGGTAACCGCGTCGATAAGGGATGCCGCGGTTCGAGTACCAGCGGCGAGTGTTAGGGTTCAGGTAATCAGTTACATCGTCGATCAAGTCCTTCTTAACCTTCTCATTGAGAATAACCGTGGAGACAGGACGGCTAGCTCGGGACATGGAACGTTGCCAGTTAGGATCACCACCATTTGATCCAAGAGCACCGCGATAGATGAGGGTCTTGCTCTCATCCTTCTTCAGATATTGTGTACGAGCATCAAGGAGGAGCTCCTTGAGGATGCGTGGGTTGCGGCCAAAGCAGGAAATGGACAGCTCCTCACGTTCGCTCGATGTGAGAAAAGAGTTCCGCTCGCGGTTTTCATGGCGCTCAAAGAGCAGAATGTGGCCGTTGTACCAGAAGAAGTGAGAGCCAACGGAGGGAGTATACTGCAGAGGCTTCTTGGCCGGGCCTCCAGCGCCATCTTGTTCGTCGTCGTCATTATCGTCGTCCCAGCGAAAGAGGAACCAACTCCGAGAGTTGATGTTTGTATTGACCATGAAGCGACGGGAGCCCTGAGCAAATCGCTGAGTGGCTACCCATGTCATGATGATGTTGTAGATCTCGTCATCAGTGCGGATGGTGACAACAGACATGAGATATTTGACGACGATGCCCCAAGCATAATCGCTAATATATGTCCAGGAAAATGTGACACCAGAAATAATAAGGAGGAGAGGTAGGTAGATGTTGAGATCGATACCGAGATATGTATGGATTAAGCTGGAGAAAGGAGAAAAGCCGGGGAGGAGAAAGTCGAGAAGGGCGAACTGGGCAGGAGGATCAATACCAGGCTTGGGCAAGCCTTGACCGCTGCTAGATGAGTTGATTGCTTCCATGGTCGAGGATTGTGAGACGAGTTGTAGGAAGACAAGCGGCCCTATCATGGGTTGGTGAGTTGTGCAATATGTGAGCACTTTGTCTTATCTTGTAATAAACACAAGATGAAGAGGAATTAGGATCTGCAAGAGCAGAGAGTGTGAGTTGAACTGAGTAAAAGAAAAGAATAAAAGTAAGACGACGAGATTTTATACTTGTGGATATTTATGCTACTAAGCAAGCACACGAGAGGCATCCATATGCGGACCAGCCTTACAAGGCGTAAAGTTACATAGTCTAACGTTAGTTATGATTTGACTCAGCCCGTAAAAGTCATCTGCACGTTGGGACAAAGAAAAGGTTGTGTGGGGTATAGTCATCTGGAACTAGGCATCATTGCGTCCAGCGTTAGGCAGCAGATCCATTATGGGTAGACCAAAGGGCCTATGATTTGTTTGTTGGTATGTTACCACGCTGACTTTCAGCGTCTCTTGACCTGGCTGCCTCATTCAATTGTATGTTTGGATTGGACAGATGAGCACGACATGCATATAGTACAACGCTGACTGCATCTTTAAACACGCTATCCAGTCCATGTAAGCTTTTGTTTGTGGTCCAACAGGGATATTGAACTGGGTTATTTCTTTCAACGAAACATACAGTTTATAAGCCGAGATCACGGCAGTCATAAATGCAGTTTCCCATAACACAAACCAAATGTCAGATATCGTATTAACAGAGTTCACAGCAATAAAAATAAATATCAATACGTAAATACAATATATTAAATTGAACACGCGGCCTCTCCTCACACGTAGAATAACATAAATTAACCCTTTCATGTTCAAAGCATCGTCATTTCCTTTACGTACCGCACTTCACTAGCCAAGCCTCTCCCGGTGAAGCCTCCCGGCGAAGCTCCCCCACCCCGGAAGAGTCATGACGGGGAGGCCCGAGAGCTCGGCCGCTAAGCCCCAAATGGCCCGCCGGAAGGCTGTGCTTCCAAACACCGGCAAGGTGAATATCGTTGTGGCGATCAAGATTGGCTGCGGTGTCATTGAGAGAATCCTTCTTAGTGGGCCGTTGCAGGCTCTTTGTCGCTTAAAGCCGACGGGAGAAATGGACAAATTCGGCGCTGCGGTCAATTGAATTAGGTAGGTCAAAAAGCGAGAAAGACGCTGATTCGTCAAGATTGAATTGATCGCAGCGCTGGGCAAACTACTAGGCTTTTTTAGCAATTATACTAAACACATGAGGTAACAAGAGTCAGTTTCTCTCGAATACATGTTTGGTACTATGCCATTATATCGTAAAATAAACCAGATTTCTGCAGGTTCTGCTAAACCTGGTGTAACTATACTTATCAAGCGACTGGTTCGCTGACAGTAGAGGCCAAAAAAGAATACCAAGCGATATGCCATCAAGATCCAAATAATCCTTTAATACATTTGTCGTTCCGTTTCCATGACGGAGTTTCCACAACGCCTTGCCCGCCGTTCCAATAGTCGTTGGCTGTACAACATTTCCAAATACAAATAATTATCAAACAGAAAAAGACCATGCTTCCATCTTCACTCCTCATCAGAGCTATAGTAACTCTCCAAATCTGCTTGAGAATGGCCTCCTCTGTTGAAGGGATTGCCCGGTTGGTTCTGGCCAGTCACGTTGATAAAAGGTGCTGCATCGGGCATTTGGGCGTTCATGGGAGGCGGTGGCATGGGAGGATGGGGACCATTCTGG
>JAATHB010000600.1:0-47270 GCA_014822075.1 Fusarium buharicum | reverse complement strand
AAAATATCTATTTTTTTATAGTTAATCCCTATATACTTATAAAACTTAATTATACCCCTAATTTTTAACTTTTTAAGTATATTATACTGCTTTACGCTTATTAGGAAAAAATCTAATTAAAAAAGATATTAAAATTAATTAATTAGCTTATTATAAAGTATTATTATTAGTTATATTAATTTAGGTTATAGTGTTATAGAGTAGTCTTGTGTTTTTTCTCACCCCCTAGCCTGAATACCTAAAGCACCGTGGACCTTGCTCGTCAGGCGGTGGCGACAGACTCGCCCTTGAGCTGGAGGACAAGACGCACGATTATGGATATATCGCGCATATCTGATGCTGTGATGGTCACGCGGCTGAGAGCAGCCAAGAATTCAGTGCATACATCCGTAGATCCCGAAAAAAGAATGAGACATGAGACAGATCTAGAGAGCATCATCACCCACATGGCTCGCTCGATTCTCGCTCGGCTCAGACCCCTGGTGAAGCCATGGACCTAAGACCTAGGTTGACCGTTTTGTCCAACCGCTTATCAGACAGACATTCGGGATTAACCGCTTGCAAGACATAAAGACCGTGGGTGGGGGGGGGTTGGTTCAGTACTGGTGAAATATCCAAGTGTTATTGCAAGGGTGCAAGGCTATAGAAGGGCCGCTCGTGCCGTTATGGCGGTTGGTGTTTTCTTGGCAAATGTAAAGAAATAGCAATGGCCTGGAGACGGATGAGAAAATAAGACCCATTCGTTGTTATCTGGATAAAGTCTTTCTACTTTTGTATAGCTGGCGTCTCTTTGACCTCTCTGCCAAGAGTGGACTTTGTTCCGTACGCAGTAAAGAAGCATAACAAACCTTCAGCATCAAATGTTCCATCCCAGCAGGCACAGGCACAGGCACAGGCACAGGACAAGACAAGATGCTGCAGGCAGGATCAAGGGTTCCTTGTATGTATGCACTGTAACCTTTGCTGACGTTGCTAGTTTCCAGCCTAAGTGGGCTTCCTCTTAGTAGCGAGGAGCGAGCTCTGATGATCTCTAAGCCAAAAAAAGCCAAAGCCACCAACAGACAAACCAGGGTCCAAAAGGCAAAAGAAAAGTGTAACATGCCTGCTGATGAAGCGACGTATTCCGTAGGTTATTTTCGGTATTGGGTATAGTACCGAGGTTTAGGAGTGTGTCCGTCTTGTGTTGCGTTATGTAAGTGGCTCTTTTGGTGGTAGAGCAAAAAACTTGGCTTGGCTTGGCTTTTTGGTGTTGTTGGTTTCTTTCTATTACGGGCGTTGTTTCGTCGGTGATTGGATTGGATTGGATTGGATCTTATCCATCAATCAGATTAGATTAAATTTTAAATTCTCTTTTTTTACTTTCGTTCATCTTCCGATCTCGGGTCTATCACCGTCGTCCGGCGGCATCATCCCCCACCCGCTTTGCCACTCTTTTTCTTAATGTGAATTCCTGTTGTTCAGTACTTAGCTTGTTGCTTGGTACTCGAGCATGGCGCCGTCGCCAACTGCGGAAGAGTTCCCATCTTGATGAAATCCACTGCAGTAGTTGACGCTGACAACCCACAACATCAGTTCATCACCTACCTTGGCCAAGTAAAAAGTAGGAACCTCCAAGACTCCAGCTAAAGCCGTAGCTTCTTGGCCAAAGAAGAAATCGTACAGGGGTTTTCCGAGGGATTAGGGGGGCGTCCCGATTTCAGAGCTACCGTAGACACATGCACATGGCAAGACTGGCGATCTTCTAACGTGCATACATACCTTAGCTACCCATCCCATCCATGTCAGTGTTGCATTAGAGTACATAAAGATACCTATACCCATAGCTCCCATATCTCCTTCACTCTCCCTTCCTACCATCTCAGTTTCAAGTGTGTGCGCGTGTGTGTTGCAGTTCTCAATCATATATCAAGTACACTACCTATTAGTGTCAAGCTGAACAGCAACAGCTACAATGTCGGCCCTTACAAAGCTCCGTGAGGGTCTCGCCCGTCAGGACAACACTCCCGTGGCTCATACTCTGGCTCCTCACGAAAAGGAAATCACAGAAGCTCCTGGCATCGTCGAAGCTGGCCCTGACCACGACAAGGAGGCCACTGCTGGTGGTGTTGCTTCCAATGAAAAGGGCAACGAGTCTGATGTTCCCAGTGAGGATGTCCAGGCTGGTGTCAAGGAGATTCAAGCCATTACCCTGACCTGGGGTAAGGGTTCTCTGGCTGCTCTCTTGTGTCTGTAAGTTTAACCACCAGCCTCAATTCCTCACATCGAACAACGCTAACAGTTCAACCAACAGCATCTGGCTTCTCTTCCTCATCAGTGGATTCCGCCTGTCCTTCGCTGTGGTTCTAATGCCATATCTCACCAGCGAGTGGCAAGCTCACTCCCTCATGACCACCATCCCCATCGTGGCTGATGCCATGACCGCCGCCGTCTACATCCCCATGGCCAAGGCTCTCGACGTCTGGGGTCGTGCTGAAGGTTTCCTCCTCATGAGCGCCTCTGCTACTCTGGGTCTGGCTCTTATGGCCGCCTCCCAGAACCTCGCCACCTTTTGCGCTGCTCAGGTCTTCTACTCTGTCGGATGGGGAGGCATGATCTACGCCGTTGGTGTGCTCGCTGCTGATGCCTCCAACCTCAGGAACCGAGGTTTGGCTTTCGCCTTTACCTCTTCGCCTTACATGATCACTGCCTTTGCTGGTTCCCGAGCTGCCGCCGCCTTTGTCCTTGACGTCCAGAACTGGCGATGGGGTTTCGGCTGGATCGCTCTCGTCCTACCCTTTGTCTCCGTTCCTCTGTTCCTTGTCCTCAAGGTCAACCTTCGCAAGGCTTTCAAGAATGGCACTGTCGCAAAGACTAAGCGAAACCGCGGCTTCTTCGGCTCCATCTGGTGGGCGTTCAATGAGTTTGATGTCGTCGGAATCCTCCTGTTCGGTGGCGGTCTCGTCGTCTTCTTGCTCCCCTTCAACCTGGCTGCCCACGCTCCCAACGGCTGGAGCACCGACTACATCATCGCCATGCTTGTAGTTGGCCTCATTACCCTCATCTTCTTTGGTATCTGGGAGTACTGGCTCGCCCCTGTCCCTTTCCTTCAGGGCCGTTTCCTCATTGACCGATCTGTCATTGCGGCCTGTATGATCGACTTCACCTACCAAGTCTCTTACTACACCTGGAACTACTTCTTCAGCTCCTTCTTGCAGGTTGTCGTCAATCTTGGTCCCGCTGATGCTGGATACGTCAACTCGACTTTCCAGGTCGTCTCTGGTGTGCTTCTCTTCATCGTTGGTTACCTCATCCGACGAACTGGCTACTACAAGTGGACCTTCTACTTCGCGGTCCCCATCTACATTTTTGCTCTTGGTCTTATGATTCACTTCCGTGCTCCCAACCAGTACGTCGGATATATCATCATGTGCGAGATCTTCATCTCCATTGGTGGTGCTGTCTTCATCCTGGTTATGCAGCTTGCCGTCCTTGCCGCTGTCGCTCACCAATATGTCGCTGCCGCACTTGCTACTCTCTACGTCTCTGGTGGTGTCGGTGGTGCAGTTGGAGGTGCCATCTCTGGTGCTATCTGGACAAACACTTTTATCCCTGCTCTCGCGCGCAACCTGCCCGAGGAGGATCTGCCCAACCTGTCCCTCATCGCTGGAAACTTTGTCAACCAGCTGGCCTACCCCGTCAACAGCCCTACCCGACTTGCTATCCAGGAGTCTTACGGCTATGCTCAAGTCAGAATGCTTGCCGCTGGTGTCGGAGTTGCCGCTCTCTTCTTCGTTTGGGTGCCCATGCTCAGGAACATCAACGTCAAGAAGCTTAGCCAGACCAAGGGCACAGTCCTGTAAACAGCTTCAATGTCGCTTCTATTTGCCGGCATGTTTGGCACCATACCCAGGTTTTTATGAATATCCAAGTGTAATATCCCCATCACAGGGTAGCATCGCATCGAGTGCTATCTGAATGATTAGTGTAATGAGATAGAGATTGGTAGTGGCTAAAATTAATGAACATAAGTTCACATTCGTTCTTTGCTGTTGTGTAAAACTCTCTGTCGATTGATTTGCAGTGTGTCTGTATGGATGCTGTGAATACTTTTCGTGTCCATGATGTTTCTAGATAACTTCTATAGTACAGCCACGGCCTTGGTGGCCATATTCAGTCTAATTGTAAGTGAATCTCTATGTTGAGTCGTTATCGCTCTGAATTGCTATAGGTAATACTCAAGTTCAACATAACCAATCAAAGAAAAACTCTCTGTATTTATGTAGGAGAAAACCTAGCTGTGACTATCTCGGCCGAACAAGTCAAAGTCTTATTCACAGCTTCCATGAATTACCACGACCCAAACAGAGAAACAACTCCTAGACTTATGTCAATCTTCAATCCATCATCTAACCAGTACAGTCAACTTGCCACCATCTTATCTTGACAGTCTTATCAAAATAGAGCTAAACCTCATGACTCAACACCATCATAGTCTGTTGTTGAAGCCATCTCCATCACATACGACCATACCTATTAGAGAACTCTGGGTCCCGTCTGCTCCCCTATAGATAAGCTAATAAGGGGCGGATTAGTAATTGGGTCGGTGACGACCAGCGAATCCCCGCTGTTGTATGTTTTTTGTGCTTATTTTTGCTATTCTCGTGGTGTTGCTCTCGTGTTGCTGTGCAACTGCTTCTTGGAGACTAGGTTGAGTTATGGGGGACCAAGTGATGAGCTGAGCCTGGTTACAGTCTTACAGACCAGGGTCTAGAGAATGAAGACTATGCACTGTAAATCATGACTACGTTTTGCTTGATGCTACATGCTATCACTTTATGAGAAATTCTCTCTTCATTTGACAACGACTACTTAGTTGTCGTTGCACTTGTTCCAGTGCTGCGCTCAGAAGCACATATAATGAGCCCAGGGGTGTTCAAGCAGATATGGTCTTTCGCTCTTTGCAATTCAAAGTTGCTTATTATCTATATAGAACTAAGCCCATCTGTTGTCTGGCACCTGGGAGACATTTGTACTCAATATTGTGTGCCTCGTCAAAGCGAGCCACTCAAGCATAACAAACACCTCTAGATAACTGCCACAAAGCCCAAGCTTTCTGCCGCATCATCAAAAGTAACATATCAACCATGTATTCATTGCCATCTGAGTTGCTGTAGAAGCAGTTCTTAGAGTCTCAAATCATATAAAGCACAATGCTCCTCCGCCACCTACAATCTGCTCGGTAATGGTCACTCGAGCGCGCAACTTTTTCGGATCCTTCCCAATATTGTAAACATGTTGTAAATGCCCTGCCAACGCCGGACACCTCGGCGCTCAGCCCGTACTGGACGTAGCTCGCTTGTCCTGGACTTAGTAGACCTTCTTCTTCTCGTCGATGCTGAACTGGCCAGGACCGCTGTTGACCAGGAGAAGAAGTCCTCCGACAATAGACAGAATCTGGAAGAAGTCGTACTTGGCAAAGTCCTTGTGGGGGTGGTGCTCGTGGAGCTGTAATCTGTTAGCTTTTGCCTGTCATAAATCGACACATGCTGCGTGTTCCGACTTACCGTCCAGAAGTTGTTGACCAAGAGGTTGAATATGCTCAGAATAACAACAAGCAGAGTAGCGCTGTACTTGGCCTTGAATCCAACGACAACCATGACGCAGGAGACGCCACCGAGAGCCGAGACGATGATGCGCCAAAGCGACCACTCGCCGCTGAAAACGAATCCGATAAAGAGGAAGATGAGGAGAACACGGCCAGCGAGCTGGAAGTACATCTTACGGTCCTTCTCGTCGATTTGAGGAAGACCAGCAAAGACCTGAGTCTTGCGCACCCACGAATCGGACAGGACCATGACCAGGCCGCCAATGACAGACAGATTTCGGAGGAAGAAGTTGAGATCAAAGATGAGGCCGTAACCGAGAGCTTGGGTGATGACAACGCCCACGAGACCTGCGACGGCGTACTCGGAGTGCTTTCGGATGATGACAAGAGTGGAGCACGAAAACATGGCGATAATGTTGACAAGGAGGAAAAGATGCGTGAGGCCGGTGGGGACTATCAATGTTAGAAACGCTATCCAGCGGTTCCGGTACGCGGTTTGTATCTTACTGTGTCTGTAATCCCTCAGGTAGAGCAGCTGATCGGACCATTGGGTGACGATACGGAGAGCATCTTCAAAGAAGGTAACGACAATCAAGAAGCGGCCAATGGCAGGGAGATAGCTATCAGCGAGGACAAGTGTCAGCTAAAACGCACGCGCTCGGAACGGGCGTGGCTCAACTCACGGCTTCCATGGCTCGCTGAGGGTATCGAGCTGATCCTCAATCTTACCGGTATAGGCTCGAACCTGGTCGAGAAAGCCCTCACCCTGCTGAGGATCGGCGCTCTGTGAGCCGCCGTAGGGCGCGGGGCCGCCGAGGCCGTAGCCAGAGTTGAATCGCTGGGACATGGCTATAGTTTCGAACGAGGCTTTCCCGTGCAGACCTGCTGACGACGAGACACAACGGGGGAGTTTCTTGTAGAGCTGGTGACTGTTTCTTGTCGTCGCGTAGAAAAAGGATAAAAAGGGCCCAAACAGCTGGCGAAGCTTGGGGACTGAAATCGAAGAGGTGGTGGAATCGACCGAGTACAATAGCAAGAGAGATTGCAAAGGGATTTCGGATAAACAAAGTTGTTGGATAAAGGTTAAAAAAGAGTGAGGGCAAGGGCAAGGAGAGACAAGAAGAACGAGGCGTCGAGGCGAGCTGTCCTTTGTAATTCAATTGGAGACGATGACCTCAGACGAGTTAAAGGAAAAGGTAGTAATAGTCAAGGTCTGATTGTACAACGGTGTCCTTTCGAGATCCCGTGATGGGGATGGGATGGTGCATGTAATAGTCCCACTTTTTAGCTCCCTTTCTATTTGTGCCTCAACTGAGACTTTCCCATATCACAGCAAACACTATTATGCGAAGAGCAACCTAATAAGGCCAGGTACTTGTAGTAATGCCGAGCAGGCGACTCCCTTGCTTGTACCTGCTAAACCCAACCTTACCACCAACCACTGTTTACAGAAGGCCACAGACCTCGTGTGCTGTACCTACATCAATAAACACGGGCCTCCAGCCACCCCAGCACCACCTTTGGTTAGGGCCGGGAACTAAAGACTCCAAGAATGGAAGCTTTCCAAAGGACGCTATTTAAGTGGCGTATCGTATCTTCCTTTCTGGACAGTCTGGACTCGAGAGCCAGATCTCTTTGTTTCGTTTTAGTTTGGAAGATCTGGTAGAAAGCGTTGTCGAGCTTGTCTTTGTGAATCCAGGGATTCAACAAGGGTAAGCTCAGTCAGGCCAAAACATATCTTCAACACATTTTGAACCTCTCAACTCTATTCTAATACAGTCCAAGACTCACTCAACTCTCTGTCGACTCGTTCAGCATCCTCAATCTGCCTTCATCATCATACTCAACCCTCCCTTCGTTGACAGCTTTCTGCATCTCTTCGCGCAACACAATGCGCTCACCTGTAGCAGGATCCCATTCCCATCCCTCTTTCATCCACATCCATCTGAGATATGCCCTTAGTTCCTTATCGTCTGGTCGAACCCTCATCCACTCAGGCTGAAACTCTGGTTCTCGACCCCCGCCATTGTGATCTGTCGCTCGGCCGAGTAGTTCGTCTCGGCAAAAGATGCGCCAGCTGTCTATAGCATACTTGCCCTGTGTGAGATGGCCAATCTCCCATGCCTCCAGATCTTCTTTGTCTACATCTTCTTCAGAAGATGAGACGTCGTTTCTGTTAGGTTTGTGTATTCTCGCTGAAGGGTCAAAGTCTCTGCGGTCATAGTTTTTCACCTTGTAGCTTTTGCCTGCACTCGGTGGGTTGTCCAGGAAACCTCGAGCATACTTCTGCATCAAAGCTACGCGATGGACCGAGAGCCCAAGATGTCGTACCATTTCAATAATCTCATCGGTATTCGTAGAGGAAGCGATATCCGCGGGAGTTGGAAATCGTTCTTTGAACTTGTAAAACACAGGAATGGCCTGCAGACCCTTGGTCCGAATGAGGAATGTCACAGCAATCAGCAGCCAGAAGGGTTCGTGAGCAAAGACTTCCTGAATGAGACCGAATCTTGACGCAGTGAGAGGAGCAAAAGGCACTGCAGATATCGTGCCACGCGGTGGCCGCTTTCGCGGCAGAGTCTTATTCTCTGATGCCGAAGTTGGTGGTGTAAAGTAGGGGGAGACTGTACTGATAGGCTTCACGCCCAGGGTCTTATCGCCCGGTACACTCCAGCTTTCTAAAGCGGCTGCTTGCGGGGAACCCTGCCCACGGGTGAGCTCACCAGCAATTCGAGGAGTGACATGCTCAAGTATTTGTGGTGCCGGAGGCAATTGGGCCAGGCACGTCCACTTGTTGCTCTCTTTCGGGCGTTGTTCCTGAAGTTGATCGGTCCAGTAATGAGAGGCTGTGAGTCGACCCTTTGTCTTTGCAGGCGAAGCCTCCTGGACAGGCCGTTGTTGCTGATTGTCCAACTGTCCGCGGATAGATGGTGGCCGGATTTCAGGGTCCCGCTCTAGCTCTTTGGCCTGGGCAATAAGCCGGTCGGTAGATTCCCAAGGGTTTGGGGCTGGCGGAGGATCGTTTCCGTTAAGTATGCACCATACATATGTAAGCACATCTTGTCCATCCAGGCTGTGTTTATGGTAGCCGCGGTCTTGTCGCATGGAGTTGGCGCATTGAATCAGATATTGCCAGTCTTCCGCGTCTGCTAAGAGACTCTCCTGTAGAAGCTGCTCGGTCTCGTTTGATGCCTGACCGGATCCGATGACGTCGGCGAGGAATTCACGGGTATCTTGCCAGACATCGAACGCCGAGAGGATATCGTGGCCGAAGCGCGGCGTTGCGGGGTCATTCATGTCGATCGAGTCTTGCTTACGCTTGGCATGCGAATGAGAAGAAGGATGTGACGGAGCAAAGCGAGCATGCAGGAGATGGCTGCGTGAATGCTGGTACACTTGATACTGTATATTGTTGAGATGTATTGGGTGATGGCAACACTTGTTAAACCGAGTAACTGTGATCTGTCGATACGTATGTTGGTGGAAACTGTTGGGTGTTAATCTTGTCACGGCAAGTGAAGATGAAGGGAAGTAAGGCGAAGCGAAGCTGAGCTGAACGAAGACTGTTATTTCCACTATCGAATGCGCGCTATTCTTCAGCACTGGCGGTTCTAGGTGATATCCAGCGTACGTGTGAAGAAGCACTGTCTTTGAGGAGAGTACTCATGTGCCTTGATAATGCCTTCGTCGATACTACTGTTATTTTTTTTAAAAGTCTTTTGCCTTGCCTATTCTCTTGTAGTTTAACGAGATTAGGAATGAGTCCTTTGACATCATACGCCGTATCGAGTCATTGCCGACGGCGAACAAGGGTTCTAGTTAGTGGCGAGTGATAAATCGGCCCTACAGAAGCGATGCGAACAAACCCACGGGTTTAAGATGAAAACGATACAAGGCGAAAAATACCAAAAACTGATAACAATATGAACAAACCTGTGATAACTCACACCAACTGCCACAGCTTCTATCCAACGCATTGCAATTTGTTGTTTAGGAGCCGTTAGCTAACCTAGACTCTAGTCTAATTGGCTGCGGCTTAGTTGATTGATCCCCTGAACGAAGCAACCCACGTGCCTAGTCGACCAGGTTATGTGCAGCTGCAGTGATACCTGAGCACGCAAAGACGCTAGAACAGGGCCATTCGCCATTCTTCATCTACGCCTCGGCTTAAAAGTGCCGTCGCATCCTACGTGACACCTTGCACGTTGTTACATGGTACCTTGTCATGCTTGACTTATCTGCCGTCTGCCTTGGTCACAATCCAATCTCGCTGAGCTTCAGGTGGCCCCAGGTTACTCTTTACTAGGCTACACCTCAGCCTGAGACGGGTACCTACTAGATGCGGTGATGATTATACCCAAGGTACCTGACCTGGTTAGGTCGCGTGATACGGATTGTTGAGTGAAGCGAGGTACAATATGGGCCAATTGCACAATCAAAGCATGGCTTCGATTCAGCAAACGCTGTGAGACTAGATCAGGACTGTTCAAGCAGAACGCAGCTATTTTTCTCGCTATGGATACCTTAGTATAGTGTAGACATGCCATGTCGAATACCAGGTTGCCGGGATCGCCTCGTAACGCGCAGAAGAGCATCAAGGCTCACACAATACTTTTCACATGTTAACATAAGAATACCTACGACAGATATATGGCCTAGATAGATGAATCATTAGAAGAAAAACGCATCTTTACTCTCTATTCTTTATCACTATTCAATACCTATATCGAGCCACAACACAGTCAAGTGACACCGTTGACGCCAAGCAACTATCGTCCAATCAGAAATCTCGCTCTGTCCGTGATGTGGTCCGATTGACCGGGTCACGTGCACAAAGATCCACCCGATCCCCGACTCGAATTCGCCTTGCCTCGCCGTCTCCGCCAATTCCATCTTCTTCCCCGTTCCGTTATATCGCCAACCGCGCCCTCTCCCTGTTTCCTACAGAACCTGTATCATCACCATCAATATCATCCAAGAGATGAGTAGTCGCGGCGGTAAATTAGCCCCAGAAGTCAATCGGTGAGTTGCTGCCACTTCCACTCCGCGCCCGTCTTAAAAGAAAAGACTACTGCAAACCAACATTCAAAGCCTTGCGCCTCATCCATCACCCATCGCATTCTCGACCCTGATCAGCCCTTCGACCACATACCTGTGTTGTATTGCATCCGCTAACTATTTTGTAGAGCTCTGTTCGTCAAGAACTTGAGGTATGATAGAAATTACGATAGCAACAACATGTCCGATCCTCGACTAATCGATATCGATTTAGTTACAACGTCTCTCCGGAAGAGTTATTCGACCTTTTCGGGAAATTTGGCCCAATCCGGTATGCACAGTCCGAGCTTCGAAATATTTTCTCGACGACTACGATGTTATCACGACGAGTCGCGATGCGTATTACGATGTTTATACTGACCATCTTTATAGCCAGGTTCGACAGGGTATCGCCAACAACACCAAGGGCACGGCTTTTGTTGTCTATGAAGACGTAACGGACGCGAAGCAGGCCTGCGACAAGCTCAACGGCTTCAACTTCCAGAACCGCTACCTCGTTGGTGCGTCATCCTTCGATTCGTCCCATCGTCCCTGGTACCCTAAACACTCGGACATTGCCTTGGACGTAGCCTCGGAATTGGACTCGTGCTGACAATAATCTACAGTTCTATACCACCAGCCCGACAAGATGGCCAAGTCAAAAGAGGACCTCGAAGCCCGCCGGGAATCTTTAGCTCAGCTCAAGAAACAGCACGGTATCGATTGACAATCCGACCGGTCTGCGGATAGCCTGCCTAGGAAGTTGATTTCCTCGTCTGCAGGCCGGTCTTCGTCTTCTCCCAAATCTCGTTCGCCGGATCCGAAGACGATCCTACGAAAAGGCAGGACCCCGACCAACAAAGCAACCACCGAAAGCCGCGCATCCTCCCGAGTCGTCCGCTTCGACGACGGACTTCGACCTGCACTGACCTGTGCATGATGTAACCTTATTGTATCGCTTTTTGGAGGAGGCTCTGATGATGAGCCCAGATACGCATCAGCTTTAGGTGGTTTACTATTGGTTCGGACTCGCTTGACACGCAAACACCTCTCCTTTACGGTTCTGGGAATTGGTGCACTGGGGAAATTCAAGGTTGATTCAGCAAGTGGCGATACGACCAGTCACAAACTACTTTTTGGAATTTGGCCTGTGAGAGGCCTTGATGATGTTGTTGCCTATGATGGCTTTTGTTGCATTTCGAGTTTTCTTTTTTTCTTAAACCTCCGACATGAAAGTCATGGCCACGAGAAGCCAACCCCCCTCTTTCGCCGTTGCAATCTGCTTGATGGGCTCGAGACCGTACAGATATGTGACGTATAGTGGCCTTGACTTTGCATTTCCCCATCGGCGGACTTTGATTGTTTATGCACACCACAGAATTCAATACTGGTAAATAGGGAAGGGAACGGATAAGCATTAGCAAGAATGAAGTCGGTTTGATTCGGTAATAAGCCAGGATCAGAGTCAAAGCGCTCGGGTCTTGGAAATACTTTTTATACCAACGTGTTTCACGTATGGTTGAAGTTGTCACCTCGTATGCACGTACACTTTGCAACGCTATAGTCAACACCCAACAGTAATCAAGTAGACCCCTATGTGACAAGTAAAGTGTATACCATGTCCCAACAGTACTGAATCCGTAGAGCACCTGACATGAAACTCCTGCACCATTTCTGCAGTTGGAGATTCGAGAGTATGGTTTCCATGAATGCCGTCACCAACAGACACAATACATGCATGGATGTAAATGCAGACACCCCAGCAAGTGATGAGGCATCAAAATGGCGCAAATGTACAAACTTGCAGGTCGATTGATGAACTCGTGTAGCTTGATATTGATCGGAAGTAGAACTACGGAGAGTACCTAGGCAGAAGATGAATCGCTCAGTTAAACCCAGTCAATGGTGAGCGCATTGTCGAAGGATATGCTATCTGAGAGCATTGAATTCCGAATCGATCCAATAGCCTATGTTTGGAGGTTGAGATAAGTCTGCACTCGCGGGACTTTGTGATAATAGTAGGGCTAGAGTAGATGAGTTGAGAAGTTGTGATGAACATATCACATCATTGTAGGCACACCGCATTGCAGATCACCCAAGCACAAACAGGCCGCACTTAGCCTTGTCATGCTCCCAGTCACGGAATGGTTATAATGAGTCCGCAAAGTCCATCACTTAGGCACCTATCGAGCTCGCTGTCTGCCAGCTCTGGAGGCTGTCGCTTAGAAAACGCCTTACAAGACAGGCAGCTGGCCACTTCCAGGACGGCTTGTTTGCTCAGGTCGCATCAGGTGCGGCCCCCGACAAAGCAGGAAGATGCTTTAGAAAGCTAACGATTTATAGTCCCATGTCGGGCTGGCCGCCGATGAGGTCGCGATATCAGCCGTGGAGAGCTGTGAGTGGCTCTATAGCCGCCAGAGGGTGGGCTTGTGGCTGAGCTTGGGAGGCTTTGAATGAAGTTGAACCAACGTCGATTTTTTCTTGTGCCGGTATCATTATTATGGGAAAAAGACAATTCGCGGATTTATGAGGCTTTTGATCAACTAGAAGTAGAAAGTCATCAAGCTGATGAATGTCATATTATGATGTCTTCACCCGTTTTCTGTGTCTGGATTTACCTTGGGCGAGATTGAGTAAACCTTCGTATTGACGACTAGGACCAGAGAAAAAGAATACATGTACCGTTAACCATCTACCGAAGGATTCAATCCTTTCGATTTTGCAGGTGGATATCCCCATGCCTTTTACCTAGTGCCCATACCTATTGCCCATCGCCATGATACACCGGACCACCTTAAGCTTCACAGCCACACCTAAGACCTTACCAAGCTCCCCTAGCTATGAGCAATACTCTACTCTATCCATTGTTTGCACTCACAATTCTTTTTTTCTATCTTGGTCATGATGCCTTGGGCCCCTCATGCGTCCCTGTCCCCGGCCATGAGGCTCATCACCAACTTCCATGGCCGCAGTTGGGTCACATTTTCTAAAGAGCTATAAGCTACGTTCCAGCCTTGATAGATCTTGCTACGATATAAAGCTATATCAGAGCCCGACTCATATACACTCATATGCATTATCATTGCCTGGCTGTTTCTTCTCATGTCAATGTCTCCTCCTTCATCGCGTCTTAGCAGACTATCTCTTGAGAGCATGTCTCCAGAAACCCGCTCTCGCGCCAAGGCCCAATCTCTCGCTGCAGAAGCAGAGCAGCGCCACCATGAGGAATCATCTTCGGACTCAGAGACAGATTCAGACAGCTCCGAGTTTGAAGACGATAGCTCAGGATCCGACAATGATGAGCCCCCTGTGATCAAATCGCCTACCAAGCTCACATATCTCGTCGATCACCTACCCGAAACCACCCAATCCACAGTCCGCGATACCTTCAAAGAACCCCCCAAGATTGCCCTGGAAAAGTGCCGTCGTATCGACGATACATACGCGTTCCAGATGACTGAGCTGGTCACACGCTCTGTCCGTATCCGCGCCCCAGAGAACGGCACCCATAAACTGAGCTGCTCATGCCGGGACGACGGACAGCCTTGCCAACATCTTCTTTGGCTGCTAGATCAGATTGTGAAGCAGACCTTGTACGATAAAGACCTCAGCAAACCTCTCAAGATGAACCTAGCAGGCCATGCCGAAGAACTAGGCGATCCCTTCAACAACATTTCGAAATACCGGCTTGACGTGCTTGCGGATGGGCTACACTGCCATCTCGTCACCCCTGACTCGGAATATGACAATGAGCCAGATGTTTTCCGCGCCCAAGAAGCCCGGGAGATTCTATCCTCCGTCTACGACGTAGATCCAGACGACTACCGCCCAGACATCTTTGATCAGATACCCCTAGGGAAGAAGATTATCAAACGCCACGACCTCGAGCAGACCATTTTCAGAATGCTCCTAGACAACCACCACTTCTTCCACTACTTTCGCTCCCTATCCCACCCACAAGACCCAATCAAAGACATTTTCCATAAGCTCACCCAGCGTATCGACCGCGTTCTTCGGGACCTCGACGCTGCAACCCCCTCTGTAGGCCCTGAATCCCCTCGCAACGTGCCCTGGGCCGCTTCTCACATCCTCGGCTGCGTTCGTCGTATGCGTCACGAGATATATACCCGCGACAGTCCCCTCTCCACCCGAGAGGCCCTCTCTGCAGCCCGCAGCCTTGTGCATATTCTAGACTCGGTCGTGTCTCGCAACAGAGACCACGGCTCAAGCCGTGTGCCCCGTGTCGACCGTAATCTCTATCTACGCCTCATCGGCGACCGCGACCAAGACTTTATCCTCAGCGTGTTGACCCTTATCCCAGAGGCAGCGAGTCAGTTTTTGCACAACCTAGAGTCGATTCTTGACCGGATTGAAATTTATGGCGCCCCTGCAGGTTACGTGGAGCGGTTCCGGGCTACGCTGGGGAGGTTGAGGACGTCGAGCACAGGATCCGGGCTTAAGCGCCCTGTTCAGGGACAGATGGGAGGACGAAAGACGAGGCGGACCAAGTGAGAACATAAACGGAACTGGACCTGCATTCATGGATATATGGGATAGACGTGTTTTCTTATTGATATGGATACCTTTGAGAACTAAATACCTACTGCCTGTCAAAAATGCTGTAGTAAGAAATTGAATAAAGCATACTTCTGGTTGAACGATTCTAAGGTATCAACCGACCTCCGATGCTCCTCACCGGGAGACCTGTGTTGCTGGGCTGCTGTAATGCTGTTGAGTGGGGTGTGCCATGAATAAAACGAATGAACTCGCAATCAAATCCCATCAAAATTTGAATCCAGACTCATCGCGGAATTTTTCAAGCTCCGCAAGAACCTCTTTCAGACTAGGCCGGTCGTAATAATTCTCTTTCCAGTCACCCCTCCTCATGCCCTCGACCCTTTGTCTGAGCCAATGCTCCGAGGTCTCGATCTCCCTCGACCACCATTCCTTTGCAGTCTGCTGCACCTCATCTGGGGTAGAGAGCCCCAGTTTCTCAAATTCTCGAAGCACAAGCTGGTTTCTCTCTCTCACGACCAGCCTACTAAGACCGGCCTGCCTTCCGCGGGTGCATCGATCGATGAGGCGCTGCATAGCTCCAGGGGTTTTGGTGTATCCTGGGAACTCGACCTGAGGCTCCCATCGGTATGAAAGCCAGACCGCAGCTCTTTGAGGAGCACTGTTTCCCTCAAATATGCACCACAGCACGCGGCCAAGCATGTACACCTCACACGCCTCCTGCTCCTTTGGTGTGAGACATGCCCAGGGGACGTTGTAGCCTTTCGAAGGCCATCTGTACTCCTCACTTTCGCCCATCGTCTCCCATTCTGGGAGCATCTCGGTTAAAAGACTCGCATACTTGTCGCTGATCTCTGCTGGAATATCCTCGTCAATAGCAAGTAGTCTCACGTACTCCAGAGCATTGACCTCGGGAGCTGCGAACTCACACCAGACTCCGCGCTGCTCGAAATCAACCATCACAGCATCTCGGGTGGCTGACAGCACGATGTTGTCTAATCTGAGATCTGGGTAAAACACATTGGACGTCGTACGAAGATGTACCAACGCTGATGCAAGTTGAATAGCCCACTTTGTCTCGTCGGCCAATGACACCATTTTGTGCAGCTTGAGGAAGGGAATCAGATCGCGTAGGCTGCCGTGAATATGATACTCAAGTGTGAATCCGATGACGGCCACTTTGCTCCCGAAGCTGCACTTCTTTGTTACCAGGTGCACAGGTCGAGCAACAATGTTGGGGTGGGGTTGAATGGTGAGGAGCTGCCTTAGCTCATGATAGAGGTACTTGGTGTAACTGGTAAGGGCTTTGAAAATCCACGTCTTGCCACCAATCTTGACTAGACAAACACTATCATGCAGTTGTGAGACGTATACCACGTCACCGAGATCGACGGCAGGAGGTAACTCAACGTCACTACCCCAGGCGTTTTGAAGAGCCGGCACAGACAAGAGTTGCCGTTCCAGGTAATGAGTCGGCGCGATCGAGACCTCTGCATCAGCAACATTCACCGGTAGGTTTTTGAAGACAATCCTCGAGCCAAAAGGGACGTTGTTGAAGATTTGAACAGGATCTTGCTGCTGTGACGTCCAATATTGCAGAATACGAAGTACATGCTGAGTGATACCGAGGTGCGCAATTCGTCTGGCGCTCGTAGTATGAAACGCCACGTCAACATCAAGGGCATGGCGAAGGTCAGGCGAAAGCTTTGAAGGCTCAGGAATAAAGACATCCATGCGGATCGGGGACATGGGATCGATAAATAAGGGTATAGCATAGAGCTGACTTCCAAAGGCGGTACAGCCGTCGATGCGCCAGAGAGGTCGTTCCAGTTCGTCAAGGCTATCAATACGGTTCTTCGGGTTTAGTAATGAGTCTTGCCAGCTGACTGAATGGCCATCCTGGGCTACAGAGTTCACTCCATGCTTTGATGGAGGGTCTGAGAAAGCTGCAGTAGGGTGGATGACATCGTGGATAGATTCCTGGCTCAACTCCATGGCACGATCTGATGATGCGTCTGACGTAGAGACTTGAAAGGCAGGAGCCCAAAGCCAGCAGCGGAAAGTGTTGTACGGCGAATCAACAAACAACGAGCACCTGCGCAATGTCTTGAATGCTCCACGACACAAACAAGCGGCTGGAGATGAGGGGTTCCAGTCCCAGGCACAAGGGAACAGAGGCTGGAAGTTGGTGAAGAGTTGTTGAGCTAGGCTGTCAACAAAGACAGGGCAGCCGGATTCGGTTCAAGACAGAAATCGACAGCAAATTCTATCGAGTCAGGCGACGATTGTGGCACAAATGAGCAATTAAGCTGGAAGAGAACAGGAATCTCCGTTATTGTGTGACAATGCCAAAGGTGGGAGACACAGCCGAATTGGGCCACTTTGGGTGAGGAGGTTGGCTCAAGTTTCCATGTTGTCTGATCACATGATCCCAGAGATAGCCTGTTGGTTCTTGTGAGACGGAAGGTGACGGATCACACTGGCTCTTGCCGTGCCAGGCTGCCAGGCAGGCAGTGGAAGTTACATGCCTGGGGCTGAGGGCCAAGAGCAAACAACAAGGCCCTGGTCTGTGATGGTGTCTACGCACCAGATTAGAGCTTCAAACAAAAAGATCCAGTCCTCGACTTATCTTCGCGCTTGACGTAAGTATCCATTCCAGAGCTCCACTCGCCCAAGCCAGGATATAGCGGATCGCCTTTCAATCAAACACTTAGCCGCCGGTGAATGTCAGCAAAACACCAAGACTTTGTTATAAAGCGAAGGCAGGTATCCGTCATCGTCTGAAAACATGGCATAGTATCGCCGCCTGCAATGTTTTCTCTCTGATCTCGTTGACACTATTATTGTCATGACTATAATCCCTTGTTATTGATCCTTTGCCCGTGCGATGAGCGGCCCCGACAGCAATCCTGCCAATGCTTGCGACTCGTCATGGTGATGTGTTTGGGGATTGGATTGCTCGTCTCGCAGTAATTGTATACGATGGTGCAGGCTGTTGATACCCGGGATCAACGCAGCCTGTCAGTCGGAGGCTTTGCGAGCTCAACATATACCTCGAAGGACAAGGATTGTCAATTAAAATAAAAAGTTGACTGATAGCATTGAAATAAAGGATCGGTACCAGAGTGAGTATGCTATACTGCACGAGAATGACTTGACTTGGGCATCGCAAGGAGTCAGGTCAACTTCATATGCCGAAGCAGATAACGACGGAGAACTTGAAAGCCACCACAGACCTTTCGGACTGCAAGTATTGTTTAGAGAGAATTGTCAGGGAAGTCGGAATTGAGTGGCATGGAGAGAACTCCGAGAAGACGAGACGAGTCTGTTACACAGGCAAACTAACATATTAATGGCTTGGGCGACTTGCAGCAGGATGTATTCCAAGCGAGATACAATGCATTGAGGATGAGCATCGGTTGAAAGAGAGGCTAGGGTCAAGGGGAGGTAGGCAAACCTGCAGCTTGGCTAGGATTTACACGAGCCAGACCGAGAATCATGGGTGTTGACGACAGTATAGAGGCCTCACAAGTACCGTATCCTTACTTCGATTGATGAATGCCGGCAGCTCCCCCTCCAATATCTGCGTGGGGGAATACCGAGCTTCTGGTAACAAGGGCTCCTGGTAGACCGGTGAGCAGTCACATCTCTCAATCCCGGAATAATGCATAGTACCGACCACTTGGATCCTAGGAATACCCAACCTCATCTGCAGTAGCAGACGCCTCCTAGTAGATTATATCGCGGCTTTTCGATTGCTGATGTAGCGTGCTGTATGTGCTAGTTAGTTGACAAGTGTATCAACCAAGGATCTACCCAATGACGACCCTGGCATTGGAATACTTTCTTTTTCAGATGAGGAGGTTTCAATCTTGCGTAAGAATACATCTGAGTACCACAGGATTAAGCCCGGGAACCCCCCGAGTGGCCGTGCTGACTCTATCTGTTGCGTTACCATACTTGGGAAAAGGGGAAACGAAATCGGGCGGGCGGTCTTGAGGTGTATATGGCTGAGGCCGGCTGCATGCATGGCTGGAGAGGAAAACAGGCTGGTCAAATGATTTCCCACGAGAAGCAAGCGCAAAGCACTTGGGTTGATACGTGCATTTATCCTGGATGCTTTACCTACATGTATAGCACATACATACATGGAGCGAGTCAGCGTCACCGGAACTAGGTCCCGAGAGAGTTAGGAGAGGTTCGATTCGGCTGGGACGCGGGAAGACCCGTTGGTGGATAAAAGCTAGCGATATTAGTGGAAGTGGGCTCCATCCATGTGGCATCCATGTTCGTTTTCCAGATTGCAACTCAAGGAAGGATTTGTTTTGCTGAAGAGTTCAAAGTTGATGCCTGCCGGATCTGGTAGAATTTACTTTCACGGAGCACATTGCTTAGATTAGTACTAAGATATAGTACTAACCAAGGTCAGCAGGTGCCAAGGTAGGAGCCTCATGTTTGGCCATTCCATTTGAAGCCAAGCACGAAGTAGACCCGCGCCTTCCACCAGTACTTAGTGAATGTTCACTAACACGGAGTAAAAACTACTACTACCCACAAGGGAAAGCGCGACCAAGGTACCTATCAATCGTTCTTCCAAATAAGCTTCTAATCACGAGATCCTTGCGAATTCGGGAAAACGCCAGTGATTCCTCTGCATACTGCATCCCTCGCCGTCCAACATCTTGACCGACGTCACAGACTTGTATCGCCAGGAACACTCATTCTCACAATGACTGCACTTTCACGAGAGAAGAGATAACATATACAGATAGATGAATATGCAGACGCCGCCGCTCTTATGCCGAGTGCGCCGTGATGCAATAGAACCAGGCAAGACGCGCCAATGCTGATGCAGAATCCTTTTGACTGGCGGCTCAAAATTCATCAAGACATTGCCAACGTCCGATACCCAGCCCTTCTACAATACGTTCGCAATTACAACATGCATTACACCGGATGACGATCGGTCCGATGCCCCAGCTTCAGCATCCGGTCATGAGCAATGGTAATTACTCGTCTCACCGGTTCCCGCCCCTGCCTCTCTTTCGTACCAACCAGAGCGTTTGCGTGACGATGGCGCACACGAGACTAGCCACATGGGCAGATTCCAAAAAACCGACTAAACAATATCATCGGACACCAAATTGTCAGGAGCTCGTAATTCTCATAAGCAGTCAGCCTTTGTCAGATCGATAGGTGAAAGAGCAACCCCGGAAGAGACAAAACAAATCCGACAGATTTGTAGGTTTACGACGCAGTCCTGCATCCGGGAGATCAGGCAACCCAGATGACCTACAGACGGCGGGCGTCCAATTGTTCCACTTGTTCATTTTGTGCTTTGCGAGGTGCCATTGCATTTCGCAGGCATTGAGATGCGTCGTCTCTGCACCTGCTCTCACATCTTTCTCTCAACGCTAGGTAGGCTCGCATTGACTAGAGAGTCAAACATCAGCTTTCTTAAACCTTCTTGGCACCCAGCATCCTATTTTGGGCTTGTACTCCCCAGAACCTTGGTCGGCTCACAGAACTGACGATGTATCCTTTACCTGGGGTTCGATACCAAGGCGGGTTGGCCTTGCGAGACCCTGTGGCAGAAAAAGCAAATCGAGGATGCCACATCCTAGCCCTGGCTGGGTTGTCGTGCAGCCATGACCGACATTGGTCAGCCCCATGTCAATCACATGGTCGACTTAATGCACGAATTAACCGTGGTCATGAATAGGCTCCGTGGCCATGGAACAATGAATCGATCCGAAGATTCGACTGATTAGATGGGACAAGTCCACATCATGGTGATGGATCCATAGACTGGGGATCTACGGCCACGCACGAATCGGACGGACCACCCCTTCTGACTTGTAGCTGCGCTTCGAATACATTGCCCTTGCCGCGAACAACGCCTTTGTCTTTTTTCTTCTGTTTCTATTATCTTTCCACCTGGCCGAGAACTTCAGGCACACTGACTGGCCGGGCGGGTAATATCCCAGAATCCTTTGCCCGCGCACCGCAATAGAAGGGCCCCTGCCACTCCCATGGTACCCCTCAGACCGGTCAAAAACTACTCAGCACAAGGCCATGTCGACTTCGTCCTCACCGAGTCCACTTTCCTCTCTCACAGACTCGTTCATCATCACCTTTCCCAGCAGACCGTCAAGCCGTTGCTTGAATCGCTCAACGCCCAGTCACTACAACCACCACACCGCCAGCCGCCTACTTGCTCAGCCCGCATCCCGCATCGGTCGTCATCCCTACGATCGCGGCCGCAGGCATATCGTCCTGTCCTGTCCTGTCCTGATTCCGCTCAACGCACCGGCCAGTGCCAGCACCTTCAGCTGCTCGCTCCACGTTCCGTCGCCAGTACCACGGCAGCACAGCCCGCCCTGTCGCTAAAAGTGTAAACGGGACCCGGCGGACAAGGCTCCTGCGTCTCATCCAAACAGCCTAGGTACTCACTCTCGACGCTTTTCAGTTGACGGCTGCGAGCAGCACACCAATATCTCATCGACCTTACGTCTATTGCCAAGGAGCCTCAAGTGTTTGATTGGGCTTATCCTACGACCTCTACTTATCCTCTCTCCGCCTGTCTTCCCCGGAAATCTTCGCATCCCTCATCGTATTGATTCTCATCTCCCGACTATCTGGGCATCGCTTTCGGCCGCTATTTTGGCTTCGGTCGTCGCTGGCGCTCCACTCGGCGCACTACGGGGGTTTCAACGTCAAGTGTTCCGGTGATGGCTTTCGTGCCACCTTAGCCTATCACCACACTCCCCCTCTTCTCACCCCGGCGTCGCTCGATTTTGACCACTGTTTCTGAAGCCCAAACTGGGCCATCCAGACTCCTCTTTGTTCTTGCTTGTATTTTCTCGACTTTGATCCCCGCGTGGTGGTACCTTGACTTTTACCTTTTGTTCTTACTACTGCTGCTAGGCAGTCTTTGTTCCACACCCCGTCCTGTCTCACTGCAGCCATTATGGTAAGAGTTTCTCTCCCCGGTTGGCGGCAAGCTGCATGGGGTTATATCATCGATACGCCGTCCCATCGTTCTCTTTGGGTGACCCCTGCGGCTGTTGCCAATCATCCCCCGTTTCCTCTTGTCGCTGCCCCATCGTGGCTCTCGTGCCATGACTCCCGGTCAAACATCTTCTCCTTGATCTTGCCCCCAGGCCCCTCACCAGCAGACCTAAATGTGCGGTGAATTGATTTTTTTCTATAGAATCCGCATTATCCTTCCAAAGTTAAGAGACCTCTCCTCCAGCCGGGGGTTGAAGATCCGGCCCTTTCGTCAATACCTTTCACCCCTCCTGTGGATCCTAATTACAATATTTTACCATATGAGATCCAGCAGCAACTTGAGCAGCTAGCAGTATTTTATGGAATAACCTCTGGCTACCAAGTACACCAACTACTTGATCAGGAGCATTGTAGAAAGAGAAGAAGGATTGATCCATCGCTACCAATGACGCCTGAGCGTGGGTCAGTATCGTCCCAGGGACCTCTGATAAAGCTTCCCGCATCGGATCCTTACACTCAACGCCATGAGCAGTATGGGGCATCTTCAGCTTGGGATGAGTGTGGTCCTGCCTCCATGCAGTCTTCAACCTCGCCATTAGCCAGACGTATGGCCGACTTAACCTTGTTCCTCTGCCCGTGTTGTGGCTATGATTCCAGAGAGACGGAAGGTAAGCAATCTCTTCTTTCATGCTCTGACTCATTCTGCATCCGCTTTGATACACTCGAGATCACTGCTGACTCTCTCTCACGAAAGGCTATCAACAACTGCCGGGTGCGACGCCAGTGGTTCCTGGTCCAGACACTCCTTACGTGGCAGAGAAGCAACCATCTATGACATTACCACCTTCCGAGCCTTATGACAATGCAATCCTGAGTGCTGGGCAACAACCCAGTTACGACTATCAACAGCCCGATTTGAGTGCTGCTCTCCTGGTCAGTTTTCCCCTCATGCCTGATCAAACGCCGTTAGCGGCACCTTTGATGAGTGAAGCTGGCCCAATTCAACAATCCCATCTCTCAGGAGGGGATTTTTATGCCAACCAAGCTTTCAAAGACGAGACACAGCTGGAAAATCAGGCAATGGTCTCCCATCAACATCTCATGGCGAAGACGCTTTCCCCCATTGAATATAATTCTGATCCCACTCTCGTTGACACCACTGCACTCACCCATCATAACATGGTGCCGACTGCCACCACATCCCATTACGGTATGCTCATAAACAACCAAATTGGTGAAGATGTGGTGCAGAACGGATGGCCCCTACTGGAACAACATCCTAACTTTGAGATCCTATTGCCCAATCAACGTGGTGGGAAACGCGGCCCATTCAAAGACCCCAATCTCCGGGAACAAACAGCCCAAACTCGAAAAATAGGCTCATGCATCAGATGCAGAATGCAAAGAATTCGCGTGAGTAGCCATGACCGACCAGACCGTATACTGCCAGAACATGGCAACACCTTTGCTATGGTGAATGAGCACGAGAAGTTGAATGAACGGCTAACGATTGGATGCAGTGTGAAAACAACCCTGACGAGGAGGGAGGGCCATGTTTGACCTGTAAGAAAGTCTCAAACTCGAGAGCGGGACGTTTCCCTTGTCTCAGATACAAAATCACGGACATCAGACTTTTCAAACCTGGCCAGGTTCCTGGTTATGAATGGACACGACGATGGACCAACAACATCTCGGATCCGATACAAAACTGGGCATCTGACGAGCTCAGAACCATCTACCTCTCAGAAGGGCTTTCGAGCAAATGCGTCAAGGTCGAGGTCCGACGGTTCATTCCCCAACCCGGTGACAAGCTGGAGCGCACATGGGATTACAAGGGAGCCAAGAGATCGGTTAAGATCCCGCCGTATGCAATGGTTAACCTCGAAGAAGTGAAGAAAGCGTATTTGGATCACATTCAGGTTAGCATGAAGGACGCTTTTACCAGGCTACTTGGCCCTCGTGATGGCCTCCTTTTCCAAACGTACGGACGCGCCTGGCAGATGTACCAGGATCCATCCACTTCGACCGAGTGCAAGGATCTTATCCACCAAACGCTCATGTTATGGATGTCGGTTCGTTTGACAACGAGGTCGAGCTTCATTGTTGGTAAGGAGACGCTAGGGATGGATCGCAACATCCTGGATGAGACCAATCCGAATCATGGCATGATTCCCCTTCCGCCGGTGCTTGGGGCTCAGATGGATCTTGTCCTCATCCATCATATCCAGACGAGGCTGCGAAGAGAGCTGCTAGACAAACTTCAGAAGATGATGTCAAAGAACAAGCAGAGCACATGGCTAGTGACGTACCTTGTGATCTTCATTCTGTTGCACAACACGGCTCTCATTACCGCGCACGATGCCGGGTATGCGAAGAAGCATGGCATGAAGGTAAGAGGTCCCGCTCAGGACCAATGTGAGAAACGTGACCATTGCTGACCATCGATGTGTTCCTAGCGACGTTTTGCGCGTGAGGAGAAAGTTAAAGAGTATCACCTGGGTAAGTGATGCTACTCGGTTGCTCTTGCTTGCATTGATCTGCTTGCTGACCTGTGAATGTGAACCAGGAGCCAACATCCTGCTCGCGCACTTCCATTACTGTAACAAGGGCATCTACCCATTCTCAGAAGAGTGCAAAGACCAGGACTTGCGAACTCTAGCGGGTCTAGATGAGGACAAGATCAAGTTTGTGCACACGACCAGCACCTACGCTAAGCGGTATGGTGAGTAAATATCCAATGCCACAGGTCGCCTCTGCCTGTTATCAGGTCTCTGGTCTGGTGCTGACATAGGATGTTATGATGTAGGTGTGAAGTGGGAAGAGCTTCGAAACGCAGCCGCGTATGAACATGATTACTTCTTTGTCAGTCAGCTGTTCGAGGCAAACTGGCAGCCTCGAACAACAATATGATTAGGTCAAGTAGATTGACCAACAGGACAAATCCTTGATTTTTCCTTTAGGATTACGGGCAGGGAGAGGATAGTGAGGCTGGATGAAGGTGGCAAACGCGGAATTTGCATGACAGTACCGCGTACATAGGGGAAGCTTGGAAAACAAGACTGAATACAAGCAAGGGAAAGGAGTGAGTGCGAATAACGACGACGACAATAACGGCCATGACGATGATGACGACAACGGCAATGATGATTATGCACCCTGTTCATGAAGTCCTGGTTGTATTTTGGGTATGAAAAGGCGGTCAAAGGCGGGTGAAGGTATAGAGAAAGATTTAAGTGTGTTCGGGTAATGATTTTTGAAGGGATACGCAATATCGGTAGGGGTGGAAATGAAGATAGCCAAAGAGATCGTTCTTGTCCAGTTCGTGTTAGCTATTCGGAGGGCCGTGGAACGCAGCGGAACAGACGCACGACCGTTACCTACATGCCTTGAAGCACGAGGAAAGGAGGGAGATAGGCGATGCCATCTGGGTACGCTTGGGGAGGAGTCTAGGAGAGCAAGGGAAAAGCGGCCGCCCACAGAGAGAGGCGAGTTGCTGACCGAGTGTCGGTGGACGGGTAGCGGCGTTTTGACGGCTTGTGCTTTGTTGCACATAAACACGAGGCGGATCGAAGGTTTATATGCAACTCGGGCCTCGTCCGCGGAAAGGCGCCGGGCGGGCCGGGCCTGGCCATGCCCGTTATCCACTGGTAGTGTGGCACTGTGTGTGTGTGTGTGTCGCACGGGAAGAGCGGAAGGGAAAGGGAAAAGGAAAAGGAAAGGAAAGGAAGCGGCGAGAGAAGGAAATGAGGTACGCATATTTGCATATATCCCCTTGGCCGTGCATTGATGAACCAATACCTATGTAGGTAGGCTGTTTGGTGTTGGTTTGTTCGGGGAACCATTAATTAGGCCCGGGTGTCCGGGTGGCTGGCTGTACTGGAGGTGGTGGTAATGGGTAGCTCCCGTTTGGACGGGATCAACGGCATTGAATGTTGTAGGTGCCGCGAATAGGAGGATATTTGCCTTGGCAACGTTAGTTAGGACTGTATGAATGTATGTATGTAGATATGTATTGATTATTGAGATATTGAACTTGGGGCCCCTGCTGGTCAAGTTATTTAATATACCCATCCGTACGGAGACAACTACAT
Organism: Fusarium buharicum; assembly: GCA_014822075.1. Taxonomy (NCBI): domain Eukaryota; kingdom Fungi; phylum Ascomycota; class Sordariomycetes; order Hypocreales; family Nectriaceae; genus Fusarium; species Fusarium buharicum. The sequence goes on along the minus strand of JAATHB010000600.1, from coordinate 21,032 downwards.
ACTAACATACATACAGTCAGGACAACAAGGTGTTACACCAATGCGCATCCATTGTTAGACGACCCGGGGGGAACCACTTTTCAAAAACGCGGCTAACATTGGCAAATAGGATCATGCTCACTATCCGGATCCTTACCTTTACTATGCTTTTTAGCTTACGTCCATGTTTTGTTTAAGTTTTTGTTTGCTTTTGTTTCTCTTCAGCTAGGTACAGTTTGGAACCATGCTAGGCTCGTCCTACTAGGTTAGTTAGTTACTGTGCTTTCTTTTCCCCTCCCACTGCGCTGCATTGACGGCGTTTTCTCATTCCTCGAGAAAACCAAAACCCACCTTTTGGTTACAGTAGTCTCGTCATCTCGTCCCTCCCTTACTCTCTTTCCCCCTTTAGTTTGCTAGGTACTAGTTTTGCTGTTGCTATCCAGGCCTCTTTGAGCAACCAGTAACAAGCGAGGGCCTAGCAAAGACGGTGCAGGATCAGCGGTATGGCTTTTCTGGCTTCCAATTGATCCTGCGCTTGCTCGCTCGTCTCGTTTGGTAGGGTTCCTCCCGTTTTCGTTTTCCCGTCAACGTACGGCAACTACCTTGGACATACCCAGTCAAGGAAAGTGTCTACCCGCGTTGCTGGGTCCTGAGCTAGGTTCTTTTCTATTACCATGGGTGTTTGTATCCCATACCCTACGGCAACGTATCTGCGACCTTCCACGGGCAGGCAACTATCCGATTGTCTACCACCTTGATTAGTCCAATACCAGCTCAACACCCCTTGTGTAAGTAGAGGGAGTCGATAACTCAAGGTAAGGCAAGAAAAACAAAGAAGAAAATTTTTTCTCTCATCGAGCCAAAGCAATGAATGGGACAAAGGAAAGATGTCGCACACGCATGGTATCCATCTAGAGCCGCGCTTTGGAGGAGGCTCATTTCCACGACAGGGCAGGCTACTTTTCCATACAAGATCGAGAGCTATATTAAATACTAGTCTATTCCAACGTCCTTTCCACTTGTCTTCATCAAACGTTCTTCTACAGCTCTCAGTCATTAGCTGTCAATCTTTCGTTGCAATTTGTCATCGTCCTTAGCTTCTGTCGTTACTTCCTTCCCCGGACTGTTTCGTTGCTCTTTCCTTACCTTGGTCGACTCTAAGTTGCGCCTGCTTCTTTCCCCAGTCCTCACGGCTTCGAAACAAGCCGCCAACGTCACTCTATCCCTATTAAAGGCGACTACCACGATAGTATCAACGCTCGTTTACCCTGATCGTCTGCGCCTTCCATCGCTTCCTGGGACCCAAGACATTTAAGCAGACACCTCGCACCATCCCAGCTTTGCCCTCTTCACCTCTCTCACTCTCTCTCTCACTCTCTCTCCCTCACTCTCTCTTTGCTCATCTCTTTTACACCTTGAGCACACATACATCCCACATCGTGATCGTTCGTTGTTGGATCCACTCAGCCTCCACGTCTTGTCTTACACCCATCACCAGACAACGGCCCGTTGCGTCTGGTAAGTTATCACTTGTTCGTTCACCCCTTTGGTCGAGCAGCTGGCTGATACAGGCACATCAGTACCGAGACTCGTCCCAACAAGTCACTAGCCACTTATCCCCCAGGAACCGTTGACATGGCTTCTCTTGTAGCTGGACCCATCATTGGCCCAAGCACGGCCGTTGAACAAGCACTTGCGGCCGCTGGCTGTGTCAGTCGCGTGGCAGATGCCCCGGCAGGAATCCCAGAAGGATGGCCAAGGGTACTCCGAGAGTCGATGGCTTGGACTGGCGGCCAGTTCACGGATGAATCGGATTACATCCACACTCTGAGCGAGTCGGATCTACAGGAAGCTGAGAATGCCCTGCAGGCCTTTAAAGGTGCGTTTCTTGATGGATGTTCCTTTCTGGTGGCGTCCAACAGCCTGCCTGCACTAGCCCCTGGTCGTAGGGCGGATGTGGCTAACCTCAAACAGCCTTAGGACTTGACGGGGATTGTGTCTCGCGAGATAACTTCCCCCTTCCCACTCTGGGACCTCGACTGGACAGAATTCGCCGAGACGTCCATGATGGCAAGGGTTTTGGTGTTATTCGTGGGCTGGATCCACAGAAGTACACGGTCGAGGATCTGACGGTGCTGTATCTTGGCATCCAGTCGTACATCGCCAACTGCCATGGCCGTCAAGATCGAAAAGGCAACATGCTGGGTTCGCACCCCTGTTATTCGCTACCTTTGCCAACTCGGGCTGACCTCTCTACAGTTCATATTGTCGCCGACAATTCATCTAAGCTCAAGGCTGGACACCATCGTCACTCCACCGCTCCCATTGTAAGTTTACATTCCTTGTCGACTGTCTTGGTCATGGGTTGGTCGTTGCTAACTTGTACCCCGGAATTTCCACAATGAGGAAGCCGGTGACATTGTCAGCTGGCTCACACGCAGCACTGCTGCTGCTGGAGGCAAATGCATCATCGCCTCAGCTTATACTGTCTACAATATCCTTGCCGCTAGTCGTCCTGACATGATCCGCACGCTCTCTCGGTCTGACTGGCCGTTTGCCATGTAAGTTCCGCACAGCTTCACCGTGGTTTCTCTTGACTTTCGGTGATGACACACTAGGAGGAGATCAACTAACATGTTTTGTTTTGATAGGCCCCGTTTCCAGTGCCGACCTGTTCTCTTCCATCATGAGGGAAGGGTGATCATGAACTTTGGACGAGTACCCCTGACAGGTAATGCGGTTCACCCGCGTCCCGCCAATCTGCCTACCGTTACGCCACGCCAGATTGAGGCCCTGGACGCCATTGAGAGCATCGCAAAGGCAGCACAGCTGGAAATCAGTACACAGGCGGGCGACATTCATTTCATCAACAACCTCACCATCTTGCATCGACGAGAAGGGTTTGTTAACGGCGAAGCAGCTCAAGAGCGCCGACATCTTGTGCGCATGAGACTTCGAGACGACGAACTCGGGTGGAAGCTCCCCGCCGACCTGAGACAGGAGTGGTCCTCTGCCTTCAACCAGGAGGCGCCCAAGATCTGGCACATTGAGCCTATGCCAGATGGCTTTTTCCCACTCAGATCTCAGGCCAACTGAAGTTGCAGTTGGCAGACAACATTATTGTGGGGAAGCCACACATGGACACATGCTTGAGAGACATGACGAGACCATCACATACTCGTCAGGATTGGAACATGGGCGCATACGAAAAGCAAGGGGGTTGGCGAGTTGGCGTCTGAGCAATGCCGAACCAAAAGTTGTGCTTTCATGGGTATGGTTAACTGGTATTGAGTATATTTTTATTTGGTGTCCTGGTCACGGAAAAGCAACAGACATTGTTTTTACCCTGTGTATTGGTATTCGGACTGGAAGGAAGGATGGGATGAATTGCAAGGGTTTAAAGGACTAGGAATTAATAGGTGTTTGAAGTTTGTATGGAATTAGCACCCAAGTGCAGGCAAATACAAGGGAGTCCTATGCATACATAGATCGAGATGGTCAGGAACAGACAGTTGTGAAAGTGAGATGTGATGGATCAGGCACGTTAGGCTTAAATTGGGAATAAACCGGACATGGCAGACATGAGCTGTACGTACCTGCATACATACGTAGTACTACCACGATCACCACGACCATGCATGACCATCGGCAAGGAGTGTTGGAATGATGAAGGGAGGGGAACATGTCAGGGGTATACATAGGTACACACGGTAGTTGTGGTTGAGTTTGGCGAGCGTCATGTTGACGGATAGCATTAGAAGCGAGATGGAACATGCTCAGAAAGTAGCCCGTAGGGGTTTGCGATCAGGTGAACAAGAGAAAGAGGCTGGCGGAATGCCGGCATGTAACTTGGATGTTGATCGCAATGACAGGGATGATGCGCCTTGCGGGGGTTTTCCAGCGTGTTGGGAGACCAGGTATCAAAGTCGTATGGGTCCTGGCTAAAGACAAAGACAAAAAAGAAGGTAGATGGATAGATGCAAGTAAGATGAAGAAGGTCTCAGGTGCAGGCTCTGCGTCAATGACAAGCAGATGACTTGCGTGAGATGCAATGCCTACCTATACTATAGGAGTTGACCAAGATGCATTTTGGTTGCGGGTGATTGGAGTCGAGGCATTGGGGGCGAGATGAGCCTGATGTTGAGCTTGACATTGAGCTTGACCGTCTCAAATCCTTGGCTAGAGTTGCTTTTGTTCGAGCCAAGTATAGTAAGTACAGAAAGGACTAGAGAAGCCCCCCCTGGTATTGCTTTTGCTTTTAGCTTTCTTTCTTGCTTTTGCTTCTGGTGCTGCTACGCTATGACGGTGAACTTGCTTTGTGTCGTATCGTCATCTCGGCGGTGTCTCTTATTTTCCGCCTCGCCTTGCATTTCACTCTGGGCACGAGGGAGGTTCTTTTTGAAACGAACGAGCCTGAACCTTGGTTTGTAAATTAACAATGGCGGTCAAGGAGTCGAGTCGATCACGAGGTAGAAAGGGGGGGTGCAGAAGGTTCCTGGAAGAATCGAAGGGAGAGAAACATGGTATGGCAGCTTGTCAGATTTCAAGAGGCAGCTGCGTTTTATCGAGATAGTTGAGTTGAGTTGAGTTGGCTTGAGATGGACAAATAGTCTTTCACGGAAAACGTCCGAAACATGTTTGAACTTTGAATTTTTGTCTTGGATAGCCGCTCGCTTCCAGAGGAATGGTTATGTTGGTTCGTAGCATACATAGTCGATCACCCGATGGAGGCTTTGAATGTGCAAATGCAATTGAGAAGAATAAGTAGAGAGCAATCTGGTGGTGGTGAGAAAAGACCTGAGAGAGTCTTGGTGTACGTACCTTACTCAGGAGAGACAGTCACGGGAACGGCGGGAGGTGGGTCGATCTATACAGTGTGAGGAATCAGTATCAGACACGTCTGCCCTGGCTTGCCTGGCAGATAGTGAGTGTCTCACTGGAGAAAGCCACCAAAATAATGGGTGCCTTTTCATCGTACGCTAGAGCTAGCCTCAGTATTGCGGGCAGCTGAAGATCTGGCCCCATCCCCTCCTTGGCAAACGTTACACAGTGCCAGACCCCTGATTGGCCAACATACGGCTCCCTCCCTTTCTAGGTACCTTAGGCAGGGGCTAGATTTCGGAACGCCTCACCTACCTAATCTTCATGAAGCAACATCAAACATCCATTCGAACCAGCCCGAGAGAGGAGAGAGCAACATCGCGATCTAACGCTCACAGGGCAGCCCCATTCTTTCCCATCTGATTTATCGAGCCTAGTTCGAATCAATTGTTTACGCGTCGCTCCTGAGGCTACGGAGGCACTACTGTGCCAAAGGGGAACACAGTATCCCTTGCTCGTGCTGGTCATAGAGAGCCTCTGCTGAGACAAGACGGCCACCTCGTATCCCAGCTCAGCATAGCCACCCATCGGCTGTATCTATATCAGCCTCTTAACACTATGGCAGAAAAATCAGAGCCCAAGGTCGCCCCAGGTTCATCGGGCTACCAACTTGTGCATCAAGATGAAGGCGATGGTCACGATGATGGCCACAGAGAGCCTCCTGTGCCACCAGTTGTTCCACGGGGACCAATCCGCTCATATAGGAATATGGTTCTTCTCCTATCAGGGCTTCTTATCCTCCTCGTAGGTACGAACCTCTATACCAGTCTTCCCCTGGCCTTCTCCGGGTCCGGGTCCGGTTCATGTCCGTGTGACCCACCCCGAGTGCCCCAGTATTTCCAGACTTCGCCGGAACTCTGGCCCGGAGTTACTGCCACTGGCAAGCCGGCTTTCATGGCCCAGACTCATGCTTTTGAGCCTACGGCCACATTTGTCCCCAATGATCCCCTGCAGACTTCTATCCCCATTGAGGGTATGAAGGAGGGCAACCGGAGCATCTTTCAGATGATGGGTTACTTGAGCCCGTACTCTCCCTCTACCGGGTTTGGTGTCGATGAGTATCCTATCCCCAAGGGCGCCGAGATTGTTCAGGTTCAGATGCTGTCGCGTCATGGTGCTCGGTATCCGACACCAGGCGCCAACGTTGCAGAGCTTGGTGAGCGCCTTACCAATGCCTCGGCCAAGCTCAAGACCAGCGGACCTCTTGAGTTTCTTAACGACTGGAAATATGAGCTTGGCAAGGCTATTCTGGTTCCAAGGGGTCGACAGGAGCTTTTTGAGTCAGGTAAGAACTAATTCATCCGAACATCTGGCCTTGATGCTGATACTAGAATGCAGGTGTCTTGCACAGCTACATGTACGGTAGCTTGTACAACCCTCAGAGCAAGCTCATTGTTAGAACTACGGTATATCTCATTGGCAAGATCTCATCAAGTTCCAAACATGCTAACACCAAGTAGACTCAGGATCGTATGTTGAAATCGGCTGAAAATTGGATGGCTGGCTTCTTTGGCCTCGAATGGTATGTTGCACACAGACGTGGAACCGTTCAGATACTGACACCGGCAGGACCAACAATGCCACTATCGAAGTGATCATTGAAGCACCGGGCTTTAATAACTCCCTTGCTGGAAGTCTGGCCTGCCCCAACTCGGGCAAGACGGACTTCGTGACGCCAGTTGCCGAGTGGTATGAGAAATATCTCAAGGATGGTATGTCTTAAGGAACCAACACTGCACTGATGGAATAACTAACTATGTAGCGACCGATCGATTTAACAACGCGACCGAGGGATTCAAGTGGACACCCGCAGATGTCTGGGCTGCGCAGAATATGTGTCCATATGAGACAGTCGCCTATGGCTTCAGCATGTTCTGCGACCTCTTCACCTACGAGGAATGGGAACACTTTGGCTACTCGATCGACCTTGGGTTTTCCTCTGGCGCTGGATTCCAGAGCCCTGTCGGCGTAAGTACTCTCCCTGGGGACCCAAGTGGTGCTGACCATGATTACAGAGAGCAACTGGCCTTGGCTACCAGCAAGAGGTCATCGCCCGCCTCAAGAACCATACGCTCGGTTACTCTGGCTCCCAGATTAACACAACTCTGGACAGCATGAAGGAGACATTCCCTCTGAACCAGAGTCTCTACTTCGACTTTTCCCACGACACCAACATCATCTCGGTTCTGACTGCCTTTGGCTTGCGCCAGTTTGCCGAGGATCTCCCCACCGACAAATACCCCGGCGAGCACGAATTTGTCGTTTCCAAACTGACTCCATTCGGCGCCCGTCTGGACATTGAGATCATCAAGGCGCCCAAGCCCGTCTCGGCAGCGCGAGACGGCTACCTCGAAGGCAAGGAGACAAAGTACATCCACTTTGTGCTCAACCAGCGAACGGTCCCTCTGGGCAAGAGTTTCCCTGAGTGCGACGTCAACCGCAAGGACGGTTGGTGTGAGCTAGACACGTTCCTCGAAGTGCAGGATAAGATGGCAGATAAGGCGCAGTTTAATTATGCTTGCTTTGGAGAATACCCTTCATTACCATATGGCAAGATCACAGACGGTGCACCCCCGTCTTGAAATGTATGAAACAGTCGATAGAACTCGGATGTAAGATATAAATGTCATTTAGGTCTTGTACGGGTAGTAGTGCCACACACTGATTTACAGGTTGTTGTCTTTGTGTATTTGGGAAACGGATAGCATACATACAAGTTAGCAAGATGTCGAAATGGCTAGCTAAAGTGCCATCAATCTAGGGATACTCTGCTAGCAGAAGCATTTGACTGTAGCTTTAACTTTGCTATGCCTGCATCTCTGACGCCCGGTTGATGTGTCAAAATTGCTGCCTTAGCCAAACCTTTCGCCCAACAAGATAGTCTTTGACCCCCCGGCACTATATAATATTTAACTGCGGTCTATTTCGTGTGACACAAGTCATACGCCCCTCAAGGTACACCGAAGTTACAAAAGTCACGACATAAGGATTCTATACCCTTCAGCTCGTCAAGCTGCCGCGTGTTCAATTTGAACTTTAGTTGTGTGGAGGGTTTACGTTGCATTTGGATAGCCTTAATGATTTTGAGTTATAACGGTCTTGACTTGGCAGAGATCGATTACTGGTCAAGTTCCTATCGACTTTTGATTACGCACATACTCAACAAAAGTACCGCAATATCCTGATATCTTTAGGAAATTGGGCCTCCAACTTACCATTCTACTTGGCTTTATAAAACTTACTACAGTAGTAGTATAAGCACTTACGTGGCAAGATAATGGACAGAATACACCAAGAAACGAAGGACTATTGAAATATATAGATATCTGATTGGGTGACTATCTATAGTATCAGATTATACAAGTATATGTGCGTATCCTTATTGACCTGTATCCAGCTTTTCCAAAGCCAGATGTCTACCAAGCGGGTATTAAAAACAAAAAGGTATGTAGGCCAAAAGATGGTAAACCCGTAACGCCATTGCCGGCTACTCCCAACGTCCATGAGATAAAGAAGTAAAAAAAGAAAGATTGAAACTCTTGCAACATAGAGCCCTCTATATCAAACAAGGCTAACATAACTCGCAGAAATAAGGTTGCAATGAGCAAGTTTAGGTTTACTTCTCGGCAACCACCGCGTCGGATGTGACGACGTCCGGTGTGTTAAGGGAAGGGGTTTTGCGGGCGTCGTCAGACTCGCTAGGGTTCATCATAGACTGGTGCTCTTGAATGCCGTGGGTAGGCTCAAGCACATCACCATCCTGAGCAGGCTCATCGCGGTGGGGGCTCCAGGCAAGGAAGTCTCGGCGGACCTCGACGTAGTCGTAAGAGAACTCGCCATGCTGATCGTCATCCATACCCAGGAGCTCGGCCTCCTCGGAAGCACGGAGCTTGAGGCCAGGGATGAGGTCGATGATCTTGGCGATGATGGCGGACATGACAAAGGCATAAGCGGAAGCGCCGACGACGGCAGCGATTTGCCAGCCGAGAACTTCGTAGTTGCCATCGAGGAAACCACCCTGAACACCAGTGTTGACACCGTCGAGGCCGATGATGGAGCCGCTAGCGAAGAAGGCGTTGAAGATGAGACCGACGATGCCGCCGATACCGTGCTCAGCGAAGACATCGAGGGAGTCATCAATGCGGATGAGGAACTTGACTGTAGATGAGGTTAGTGTCTGTTGCTTGGTATTTATAAGATTGATGAGATAACTTACTCTTAGTGCCAAAGTTGCATGCAACACCAGCAACAACACCGAGAATGATGCTAGCCCAAGGGTCAAGGAAACCAGAAGCAGGAGTAGCAGCAACGAGACCAGAGATGGTACCAGAGCACCAGCCGACCATGGACCACTTGCGGGCCAGACGGAAATCGAGGATGCACCAAGTCATGGCAGCGAACATAGCAGTGAGGCAGGAGTTCCAGCAGGCCATGACAGCACGGAGGTTGGCACCGAAGGAAGAGCCACCGTTGAAGCCGAGCCAGCCAAACCAGAGGAAGATGGTACCGAGAGTGATGAGAGAGATGTTGTGAGGTCGGAAGTTCATCATCATCTTCTCGTTGCGGCGGCCGAGAACCCACGAGTAGGCGAGAGCGGACATACCAGAGCCAATCTCAACAGGAACACCACCAGCGTAGTCGAGAACGCCGTGAACGAAGCCCCAGCCGTTGGGGTTCCAAACCCAGTATGCAAGAGGGCAGTAGACGAGTGTAGCCCAGAAGAAGATGAAGACCATGCTAGGAATAACACGGCCTCGCTCAGCGACAGCACCGATCGTGAGAGCAGCAGTGACAGCGCAGAACATCATCTGGTAGAAAGAGTAGAGCAGAGCGGGAACGAGAGGAGATCCGACCGAGGGAGCACCCCAGACCTTCATAAGACCGAAGTGACGGAGGTCACCAATGAAGGGGTTGTTGGCGGTGGTGGAGAAGGCGAGGGAGAAGCCCCAAAAGTACCACTGGAAGACGACGACTGAGAAGGACATCATGACAACCCAGAGCATGGAAAGGGCGGATTTTCTTCGAGCGAGGCCGGAGTAGAGAAAGGCGATACCGGGAACCATCATGAGGACGAGACAGGCCGAGACGATGATGAAGGCCTGGTCACCGGATTGGTACCATTGGTTGAGGTTTTCGACATCTGGAGGAGATTTGATGTTAGTCTATGTCGTACTTTAATGTGAACTGTCATATCACGATGATTTTGGCCATGGTTTTGTGTGTTGTTGCTGGTGTAGACATACTGGAATCACCACCAAGGTCTTCATTGGTGCCGTTGAACGGCGTCGGGGGTCCGGGGATAACATAAGACATGATGAATTATGTATACGTCGTCGATTGTCGATTCGTATAGTCGAATTCTATTTACTTGTCGACAAGATTGGAGTGATGAAAAGTCGACGAAGCGGAAGAGATCCTTCTCAAGTACCTTGTATGGATAAGGTAGTTGTAGATGTAGGTAGTCAAGGACGGAGACCGGAAGAGGAAGGAAAGCTCCACCGATTCAAAGGCAGGTATGCAAACAACCTGAGATACCTTAGGTAAATAGAAACGGAATATGGAGAAGAGGAATAGGAATGGATTCATGAGACGGGGGATAGACTCTAATATATTTGACCCATGGTTGAGCTTTTACCAGCTCAACCCAGCCCAGCCCAGCCCAGCCCAGCTCATCCCGATAATACAACCCCCAAAGCAACTTGCCGCGGGTCCATCTCCATGAGCCAAAAAAGCCATGGATGTCCTGGGCGTGGGACGTCTGTTGCAGATCTGATAGAGGCGCGACACACTTTGGGAAGACATTGAGACACACAAGAGATAGGGACCATCCATAGATAGAGATAGGTACATAGATAGCGAGCAAGCCTTGGGTACGTACAGGGAGGGCTCAGCAGCCTTTCACAGGGCTGTAGTCGACTCTGTGATGCGCAAACGCCAAAAAGCCAGCGCCAACACCAGCAATTGATATGTATTTCCGCTAGATTACAGGACGTACATAACCAGTTGGACACACACAAAACCATTGTTTATCGGTACGTACCCCCCAGTGATAGAGATAAAGATAGCGGCGCTGCTCTACCCAGCCCAGGTACCGGCCCTAGCTCTACAACGCTTTTCCCTCTACAGTATAGCGCCTACTATGTCGACTCCTCTCTGCGCCGTTCTCGGCTGGTTCCTGGGTTTCTCCCCCCCAGATCGGAACACCCCTTGTCCGGACAGAATCCGCATCTCTCACACCCTCCGAACAGCCCGGCTTGGCCAAGCTTGACTCTTTGCGTGAGGGCATCGCCTGCTGAGAGGCTTTCTTACAGTACAGAAGTAACTTGGTAGGAGCTTACCGTGGAAAGCTTCAGTAAGATTGGCCTTGTTCAACACGAGCTGTGTCCAGAAATAAAACCGTCACCTCAAAATCTCCCATTTATAACCAAAAAGTAAGACCTCGTACAACCCTCCACAAACGGGGGCTGTCATCTTGGGCATCATCCATCAACAAGGGTGTGCATAATCATAGGCTCTGAATCCATATTTGGGTTCTGCTTAAACCTGGGGGAAGACAGAAAAAGAAGATGAAGAAAAACTCTGAACCGGGGACGCGCCGTTGACGTGCGATGTTGACAAGAGGACGTGGGGTTTCTTGTCTCAGAGACCCTCGTCGATGTGTAGATTGCTGCAAGCTAAAATCATGAATCAAGATTATGGGGGAAGCTGTTAAAAATCTTAATTTGACTGGGCATGGATTGGAAACCGGCTGATGTCCCTAGATAGATATCAATCCGAAATTGTAATCTATAAGTAAATGATGAACAAAGTCTAAGACACAGCACTGATAAAGGACTCAGCAAGATATCAACACCATGCCGCGTGATGTCTTTGTCCTCCAGATGACTCTTTTCATGTGAGCAACAAGAAAAACACAAGAAGCCAATATCTGTGATCAGAGACTAGTCGATTCATTGATCGTCGTCTGTAAATGCGGAGAGACCAAAAGAGGGAGGGTTGATCCGATTTCAAGGTACTGTACACACTCCATAGACAGGCTATTCCATTACGGTGGGCAATGTGTAAACTCATCCGATTGCATTACGACCACAAAACCCCATCCCATCGATTTCCGGGGTATGGTATGGGCCTCAAGCATCAGCTCTTTTCCATGTCTCCCTTGCTTCTCGCTTTCGGGAGGATTCGCCCGAGTCGCCAGCAGGAGCATGGTCTATTCAGCTATTCAATAGATCATCTTGGCCTTTTTTTTTTTTTTGATAGAAAATGCATCTTGTAAATCCAAGGGAATTGTAATGCATTTCTGTAAGATATCGAAATCGTGTTAGTAACAGCCTTGGCGAGATATAAGACAAGACCACCACTTTCTTGGCTGCTGCACTTGACTTACACAACCATGCTCACCAAACACTCGGATTCATTAATCTACCTTTATACTATATACTCGATAAACGCGTCTTCATACACGAAAATACAGAGTTTATACAAATCTCACCGTTCCTTGAAATCGCTGGCGTCACTCAGATAAGAAGAATCAACCACACCCCATTGGCCCAACACGTCGGAACGGAACAGTCCATCTAGTCGCGCCTCTCACGTGTAAAGAGCTCTCTCTTATCAGAAAAAGAAACATGTCGTCTATTTTAATTGTGGGGGGAGGCTGTGTCGTCTGGTACCTGTGAGTAAAAAGGTTATTTAATGAGAACATGGGTCGATTGCTAAAATCAAGGACACATCGTAACTCAACAGCCAATCACACGCAAGCGCTTCATCCCAGCGGACATTCTTGTCCCTTTCCATCGTGAAACACTAACCAAAGTGTCTCTGTCGTCACTTGAGAGATTGACGAACATTCTCCATCTTTTTTTCCCTCTTAGTTCTCTCGGACATCGAAACCCGATTGTCGATGACGGAGACAATAGGACTGAATGTATGGATGTTTCTCTCAGCTCCCTCACAATCGAGCTGGGCTAACATAAATTCTTGGCGGCTGCCCTGCATTTGAAGAGAAAGCTTGGCCTCTTTGTTCCGGTGCATCCCGGCGCAGCGGCTGCCGGAAGCTGCATTCCGTACCGTTACTTCGGGGATCATTGTGGCATTGTGGGAGCCGCTCCGACTGAATGCCGGCACTTTACTTACAGTTCTCGGTGCGGCCGCTTAGCAGTCAGGGATAAGGATTATTCCATCACCATGTTGAGTATGTAGGTAGACTTCGTCTTGATATTATTTCTTTATTTTCCAATGACGTCTCTCCGTTGAATATCTTACTAGCCATCTTGATTTCTGTTCTCTCTCAAGAACTTCAAGATCCAGTCAAAGACATCATCCCCAGGTTTTAACCTATCCAATCAAGGAATCTCTCTTTCCAATTAAGATTCTCCCCGTCTTATCTGCCCTTGCAGCATCTCCACCAATCACAAGCAACTCGAGAATCAAATCAACACAAATTGCACTTGGTCAAGGCTACACCCCCGTTTCCTCTCCTTCTTCGCTATCTTTACTATCGTCACTCCCTGGCTTCTCTTCTAGAAGCCCTGCCCCTTCTCCCCGGGACGGATTGCGGGGTGGCTCTTCCTCGTCCCGCCGACCCGGGACCCCGAGATACGGGTCCTTGGCTAAGATAATTCATAATTGTCACTACTCCCGAGCTGACCTGACCCCCGGCCTCCGATCCGATTCTCGTCCCCCACCGACTCACCGGCTACTCCCGATCCTTTGATAATGCCACAAGGTCATTCATTGTCCGGGGAACTACGTACATCCATAGACAAGCTGACACGCAGTCCAGCTCGTACAGACCACCAAAGGTGTCAAGCATACAGCAAGACAGTATATTTATCTCACCCATATATATGAACAACCTCCGTGAATACCAACGCTAGTTGCCATCGCTAGAAAAGAGCAAGCCTCGCCTAAACAACCTCAAGAGTACGCCTTTAGTCCCAAAACTCCATTAACCCCCAGTATGATGAAAGCGTCCACCGGGTATCGATGAGCCAGTAGACTCCCAAGAAGAACACAACGAACGCCTTGATCAGAAAATGCACAACTTTCCCGTTTGCTCCTCTCTGGTCAGCTCATACGACAAAATGTCGTGGTTTCGGTAGTGCAGCATCAGCCGATATCGCCGTGGCATCGCCGGCCCTTCACCTCCGACCCTACCTCCGATCCCATCGCCTGTCTGAACTGGTCCCAGGGCCATCCCGTGCATTGGTCGCAGGATCTTACGATGCTCGTCTTCATCTGATCCTGTTGGCAGCACCCACTCTACTCGAAATCCGTGCTCCAACATCCCCTCCCCGTGATCGTTCTCGGCTGGGATAGCCTTCCGTGTCAGCGTTAGAAGCACAACGCGTCCAGTAGGTGATCCAATGGCCATGAGCGAAAGTTCGGGCGCCAGAGCAATCATATTCAGCCTACTAGTCGCGTGAAAATGATGGCGCAATCTAGGGTCTCTGAACCGTCCAAACTTCAAGGTATCTGGGCAAACAACACCACACTCATGCGTCCGCGGCGTGTTCCATTTCATGTTTGGAGAGAACGAGCGCAACTCGATATCTTTCTCGTAGGTCCGCAACAGAAACAACTTTCGCCCGAGATCTGCCAGATCTGCCTCCTGTAGTGGCGGATGCCGATTGGGCTCGGTAGACCCTTCCAACAGCGCAATCATTTCAAGGTCGGTTTGGGGTGTTTCAACGACCTGGTTGATGTGAGGCCAGTAAGTCATGCCAAGACTATTCTCTCGTGCATCCCATGCATACAAGTTGTCGGGATAGTTGACCATCGACTTGTCAACGTTCTGCCCCTGCGCATTTGCCTGGGAATGTTTTGAAATGGTCCATTCTGAGCCTTCACTCTCAACATCTTCGTCCGAGTCGTCTTCATCCGGGTCTTCGTCTGAGTCGTCCTCTTCAACGTCTTCGTCGCTTTCATCGTCGCTATCTTCAAACTCTTCTTCACCAACATCATCGCTGTCATCGCTTCCCAGTAACACTTCTGGCTCTTGCACTACGAAGCCTTGCTGGAGCACTTCAGGGTCCAGGGGAAGAGGCGGTTGGCTTGGCCGGCTCGGCTCTCGATGCGGGTTGTCAGGAATATTTTTCAATGTGTTCTTGATGTTCACCATAGTTTGACTGCATCCGGGGATCCTCGGGACAGGGTCAGGTCGACCGCCGAATAATTCCTCAGTTGTTTTGACTTTTAAGAAATCCCTTTCGTCGAGAGCAAATATTCCCCAGCCTCGAGATGGAGCTGGAAAAAACTCCTCACTTCTCAGTAGGTCAAAACAAAGGGGTGGAATGACTAGCGGACCCTTATTCCCTTGCCATATATCTGCCAGCCATGCAGTGCCCTTGATATCGATTGCGCAGACCCGCTGAGCATTACCGTGACAGTCGTCGACAAAGCATACACTGGGGATATTGTCCGCATTGCGGGCCATTCGTATCACGATTCGCCAATTGCGGGCTCGTTTTGGGGTATTCAGTTGAGAGGTGCGAGATCCGCTTGCCTTGCTGTTCGGGGGGTTCTGCAGGGCCAGAGCGAAGACCATGACCTCGTGACGGTTGGAGCTGACGGCAATTAGGCGAGACTTTTGGTGTATAGCTAGTCCCCAAGCAGATATTCCGACGTTCTCATGAAAGAACTGTCTCAGTACGGTTTTGTGTGACGCATCTTCAGTGCCACGACATGTAAAGATACGTTTGGCAATTTGGTTGGTGTAGTACGCAACCACATCACCATCATCGTAGCACGCCAGCACAATCTCATCTTCGCCGAGGAATCCGGTGGTGATATTGTTGACCGTATGCGGCCTTGTAGCGTCGAGGCAGCCACCCACCATGCGGGCCATGCTACTCGCTTTGGGCTTGAGTTGTAGATCAGGTTGGCACGGAAGTGCTTGGCTCGGTGCGGCGCGGGGTCTGTAGACGAAGATGCGGCCCTGGTAAGCGCAAAAGTAAAGCTAGAGATGATCAGTATCACGAGGACGCATCCAGGTGGAGGGTTGGTATGGTCGCACATTGTACACTTGAGAGAGCGCAGTTAGGTTGCCTCTAAACTTTTGCATGGCTGGTATACGCCGATAGATGGAAATCCCCGCGTTATCGTCGTCCGAGTCGTTTCCAGGCCATATAAAGGGTACCTCGGCGCTCTGAGGGTGCATGCCCATCGTCACCCGCTCGCGGTCGCGAACGGCGGATTTGGCGCCATCGCCGAACTGTTTGATCGCAAAGCAGAGTGTTAGTGGAAGGGGTATATTATAGGGAGAGCAGGCTGTGTTCAAGACTCACGCGATCAGTAGCGGTTTGCGCGTAGCATTTTCCCACGGATATTGGTTGGAAGTTGCGTTTATCAGGTTGTTGGCTTTCCATCAGCGTTCAATCATGCGCGGGGGCGATCCTTGCCGAGGTGTTGGGTTGCAGGCAAGTAAGCATTCAGGTGATACTGATACTGATACCGATACCGCAGAGCAGGTCAGGGTGAGTTAGGGCGAGTTGGAGCCAATCGACGATCTCGAGTCAACTTGAAAGAAATGATGATTCTTGTTATGCAAAGGCTGAGTTGCTATGTTGAGTGATGGTGCACAACACAACACAACACAATCGGCACCGGACTCGACCTCGATTGTTCCTTCTTTTGCGGGGTGCGGCGCGGCACGTCACTCCGTCTCTTATCGATAAGCTAGCTAAGCACAACTTGGGCGTTGCTTGACTCGTGAGAAAGAATGTATTATTGAATCTTGATGGAGAATTACCTATTTTGTGAGTTTTTATGATTAATTTTGGCCGGATTTGTGATAGTTGGCTCAGAGTTTGATGGTTGGGAGTTTTGTTGGTTGGGTTGGTTAAAGTCGAGTTGCAGCCTCTTACTTCCGGGTTATGATATTTAAGGTACATTTAACCAGACGTTTACACAAGGTAAAAAGGAACACGTTTCCCAATCATGGTGAAAACAACATCTTTGTTTTGGATCAAGAGGAAACATATTCATCTTCAACAAAGTTCATTGGGGCAGCAACAAGATTTCACATGCCCATGCCTCCATCCAATGTTATAATACAGTTGACAACACTATCAACAGTTTCCACAACAACCTGTACTTCCTCAACTTGATAGACGTGCCAAAGTCAATTCGCTATATACAAGGTATATCCTCCAAAATAAACCATTCTCGTTATCCTTAGTCATAAATTTCATCAAGCTCAAGCCGTCATGAGTTCCAGCATATCCTTCATCCGGTAGTCAAGCACCGGCGTCGCCCAATCATCCTGCAACAGACCATACCTCTCGGTCGCGTTTCCCTTTGGCTTCCGGGCATTCAACGCCCAGTATCCAAAGTCTGCGTCCTTCTCCTGGAGGAATCGCACCAGGTGCTGCCAGTAATTGGCATCCCCAACCGACGGCTGAACCGGCGCACCAATCTCGCCAACCCATACGGGCGCGATCTGCTTGTCAAGGATGTAGCCCCAGTTGTGCCGCATCGTCTTTGCGAACGAGTCGTATTCACGCTGGAGGAATCGTCCCTCCCAGCTGCCCCAGCCTGACCATGCGTAGACGTGCGCCGAGTACACCAGTCGGTGGTTTACGTCCAGCAGGATGGGACGCTTGCAGACGTGGGACAAGTCGTTGGAGGACTCTGTCCCCTCGACTATGACGAGCCAGTCTCTATTCATCTGAAGCAGTCGGTTGCCGCATCTCTCAGCGGCTGGCGCCCACCTGGACCACGGCATAGTTCCCCAAAGGCCGCGGATCTCGTTCCTCAGGTCGACGCCAATGACCAACGGGTTATTGATGTGCGGCAGCATGATAGCCTCCCAATGCTGGATCCATTCTTCCTCTGTCTGCTTCACACGACAGATGGGACCCAGATAGTCATTGGCCCAGGCAGCGTCGCAAGGATCAGCACCGCAGCACCACGTAGCGCTAGTGATGTGGTTGTTGACAATCACAGCAATGCCAGCTTTTGTAAGTGACTCAACGATGGCGTGGAATATGTCCATGGCTCTTAAGCCCACCAAGTCAGAGTTTGCGCGGAGGTGCTGCGCGTCAACAACTGGATTCTTAATGACCAGCTCATCCGCATAAGGCAGTCTGACGCTGTTGAACCCAAGCTTCTTGATCGTTTTGGCAATATCATCGCGGTGTTGGATGTCTAAGCCCCCAGCAACAAAGAACTCATCGCTGGCGCCATACCAGTTCACAGAGGCTAGTTTGAAGCGACGGCCGGTGACGTCCACAATATCCCGGCCCTTGGTCCGCAGAGGCAGGGTGAAGTTGGTGATTTGGAGGTGCTCTGGGGGTGGAGGCAATGAACTCTGGCTGAAGCGCTCAGAGGCAGCGTCAGGGATCCAGCTCCGGTGCAGCGCAGATTCGACCTTCCATCGATAGATGTAGGCAACTCCGAGGAATAAGACCATCACCGTAAGGAAGATGATGCTACACGTGCTTCGCAAGCAACTACATCTCCGTGTCCGGGTCCGGGTCTGTTTCTGTGTCTTGGGATTTTCGCAATCAGCGAAGCGAACACGTCGACTAGATTTTGTTGCTTCTATTCCTGTCCAATTATCACCTGTTCTTTCATTTTCCTGTTCCATACTATTCTGCTCAATGTCTGTCCAGTCGCCGAGCAAGTGGTTCCGTTGTGAGTCGTCCACCGCCGGGACGCGGGGCCGTGTTGCGCCAAGAAAATGCGGCACGCGGAGGAATAATGGTAACCGCATTTTGGGTTCAAACCTTGAGGCTCAAGTCACGTTTCTAAGCCCTGTCGTATAAGGTACCTAGTGGGTATCTGTAGTTCTTGAGTTGTTCAACTGTGCTTCAGCTCGTTGGTATGATGGATTCGATCCATTAATGATATAATTGATCTCTGGACGGGTCGAATAGTTGAAAAAGACGGAGTATGAAACCAGAGTCTATAGCTGCAACGTCTCAAGCAGACAACCAAAGCGAAAGCAACATCAGAGGCGTCAATTAACCCCAAAGGGCCTTCGCCGGCCTATTTATCATACCCCGAGCTCTTACGCGAGCTTTGAAATATTGATTATATCACTCTGATCGCCGGGCTTTAGCCTAGTGCCCTCTTCCGGCTCATCCGGGAGAGCATATGCAGGGCGTTGACTAAACAGAGGGTGATTGATGGAGACTGGCCATCAAGGCACGCGACACGGCATTAGGCCAAGACTCATCTTCGTCATTGGATATAGCCTTAGGCTTGTTCGGTACATGGGTATTTATTGACTAATCGGCATCTGATCGAGTGATTGACGTATTATAATTCGTTCCATTGCTACGAAAATGCCATGATTTGGCGTGTCAAACATCCAGGCCGGACCAAAATGTGAGATGTCAGACGCATGGTGGTTCTTGGCATCTCGACAAAAGCCTTTATCCCCGAACTCGAACACGATCATTCGTTCTCGGCGTCCGCAGCTTCCGGTACTTTGTCATCCATGATGCCATCCTCTCCCAACCACTGCCGTTAAGCTGGGACAGCTTGAATCCGCTCGTCCTCGCCAATTCCCCGCAGCCGAAGACGTCGTGTCTGAGACACCACTTATAAATGGAGTCAGAGACTCATCATTACATTTCTCTCCCTACCCTTTTCATGACCGAGATGTAGGTCAATGCTTCGGCACATCGACGCATCTTGCATTACCTTTGCCTTGTATCTTTTCTTTTCCTCAACGTCAAATCGTACAAGCGTCAACGCCTCGCTATCATATGGATGGTCGCTCCATGGAACTAAACAAAGTAAATCCAGTCGTTGGTATATTGTGCTTCTTTCTTGGCGAGGACAGGCCTGTCAGCAGCCAGTCTTTATCGCTTATGGGCCTTTGTTGGTCGCGTGGTATCGGGTCGTTGCCGACTGCTGACTTTTCAACTACCACGATGCGGTATGAGATGCTGGTTTCTCGGGTATATATAAATTATGTGCATGTATGTTCGTGTGCATTCGTCGCCTCCTTCCGGGCCCTTTCGTTTATGTCGACAACTGTTGTCATCTGTTGTCATGTTCGGTTCATGCCCAGAGGATTCATCTCTTTGCTAAAAGTCGGGAGAGGAATTTCCTCTCCGGCATCCCACGTCTTCGTTGGCGGGGGCCTCGGGTTCGAAAACGAACGTGCCGGCGCATGGTAGCGAGCAGTTCGGCCGAAATAGTCGGGAGTTCTTCGTCCACTCTCTGGGGACTTCACTGGAGAAATAGGTGTTACCGCAGCGCTCGAATCCCGTGAGAGCATCTCGTACGAACGTGGGTGATTCTTGACGTCGACACATGCGTCAACCGATACAAATTCCTTCTTTCTCCCAGCGAATGGCTTCTTGGCCAGGTCGAGCCAGCCTTGAACCATGGACCAGCGTCCCAGAAAGAAGAGGAGCCAAATACCATTGAGCTGTTAACTCGTCAGTAACCATCCAAGCATAGTGTTGCTTTCAAGACATACCGCTAGGAGAAGTAGCACAGCAGTGACAGTTGCTTCGTTGATAACAAGCGAACTCGCCTCGTCAAAGCACTCGTCCTTGTTACCTTTGGTTTTATAAAGACACCCAATGAAATCTGCTGCCTTGGTAGGGTCATCGGCAATAGATTGAACCACATTGTCTTGGAAGACAAAAACTACGGAGAAAAAGATGACATCGGCAATGATAATGAGAACAATAGCAATTCCTCGCCACTGATGTGCGATAACGCGGCGAACTCGACGGTAGACCTGTCGGGGGCTCATGGTCTTGACGCTTTGTGTGTAAGTAGGGAGGCTGGAGCCCTCCGAGGACGCTCCATTATCGGACAAGGACGCCAAGTAGACCTTGATACAGTAGCCAAATGTAACAAAGGTGATAATGACTGTCAACCCAGCAAAAAGTAGAAGAGGAATCCAGAAGTCGGCCAAGCTATTTTCATGGTTGATGTGGCATGTCGCACCAAAGCGGAATGAGACACCACTAAAGACGAGGGCGAGGGTGATACCCAGGATAGGAACTCCCCATCCCGCCGCTTGAGCAAAGATCATGAAGCTCTTGCCAACAAGGACCTGCCAGCAGATCTGAAGATGGAGAGATACCGACCTTAGGAACACCCACATAATACCCGCCCAGCCCCCAAGGAGTAGAAAAGTGCCGGAGGCGCCACAGACCTTGCTACTTTGCATGCTATGTGGCGTAATGTCGTTGTAGCAT